>CAEFZY010015446.1:0-88656 GCA_903066815.1 Brachyrhaphis roseni
TTCAGGTGTGGTGCAGCAGGGGCGCATCTAAAAGTTGCAGGACACCGGCCCTCGAGGACTGGAGTTTGACACCCCTGCTCTAGGTTTTATCTTAGCAATGCAGTATGCAGTCTTAAAATAATAATAAAAAAAATGCCTTCTTAGTACATTTGAACCAAATGAATAAAATAGAATGTAACTTACACTATCATGGGAAAGATTGCTGACCCGACAATTGTCCAGCAGACAGCCATTGACTCACTCTCATTGATAGCAAGCCATAAAAAAATATTGCTAAAGAAGCTGGCTTTTCAAGCATATTCTTGAAAACTTCAGTGGAAGATAAAAGTAAAAAAGACAGTGTCTGCAACACTGGAATGGACCTCTAGTATTTTGGATTTTCAGTCTTTTACTGAAATGATTTATTCAATGATGTTGTAATTCAGCAAGATGCTCCTGTAAGATGCAAGAGTTAATTTCCCAATACACACTCCTATTTACCGAGACCTCTGTTGTGGTAACTGGGGGTTCAAAAATCCTTTTCAAAAGTCAAAAAGTACTGCTGTATGGCTTTGTTTGTGTCTGCTGGTCATATTGTTTGATTAGCTCACCCTTGAAACTCCCACTACCCAGATGGTCTGTCCAGCCCCGATCAGTAGAAGACCAAGCAGGAATTCTAAGACATATGGCGCATCTGTTGTGAAAGCACAAAACGGAGAGTGGAGCAAGCACTGGACATGCGTCCTTGCTCCACGCATGAGTGCTCTTCTTTGGTTTTCCCCATGTCACAATACACATTCTCTTTGTGCACAACTGTCTGAGGTTAAGCTCTTCAAACCAGATGGTCAAAATCTGTTCAACTCTAAATTACATTCCTCGTTTTATTTCTGCAGGTAACTAGTGTGGTATTTGTGCTTCCCTGAAAACTAGTAAGATTGAGGTCAAACAGTTGACGAGTTGAGCGTTTATAAATACTTTTCTGCTCCAAGTTTATCCTGGCATTTACCACTATGTTTCTAGTATTTCTGGAACCATATGGCTATAAAGCTGCATTTGAACAAAATCCAGAAAAAATGCAAGAGAAAGCCTTGTTCTCTCATCAAATACCACCTGTTGTGAAATTTAAAAGCACCAAGCATGGAGAATTGTGGGTAGGCATCTCCTCTTTACAGAACAGGGGACCATGGAAGAGTGAACACCTCAGCGAACAAGAATGGGGAGTTAGTTAAGGGGGTTAATGCACAGGGGAGGGGGGGAGTCATGGAGGGCGTGGATGGACTTAACACAGAGCAGTCTTGAAGAAAAGAACCTGGAGGATTTTGAAGAAACTCCTCCACATTCTGTGGTTCAGTACCCCTTCATTGCAAATCATTGTCATTCACAAAGCAGAAAAAAGCCAGTGGACAGCTGGGCTTTGGCTTGGCCAGTCGCTGTGAATGAGACGGGCTGACTCATGCTGCTGCAGAGGGGAAATGGAGAGATTAGTTTTACAATCATCAAGCTCAATTTTTTTTTCTAGTTTACACGGATATCTGCAGTTTGACAATGAAGTGCATTTAAAAATTCTGTAACAATCCGCTGCATATTATTACCTCCTTACTATGTAATTTAGTTTGCGAGCCATTTTCTGGTAGAACATTGACACATTAGAGAAACACCAATAATAAAATCAGGATCGATAACTCTGTTAAAATGTGTTAATGTACATAAACATCTCAAAATTAAGTATGAACAAAATCTAATTCAAGAAAGAATACTTCTGTACACTTCTCCAAACAAAGTTATGTTAGGACAAATAATCAACAAATTATTTGGGGAAAACCTCCTGAAACGTAATCAAGAATTATTTATAGTATTAATTATATAAGGTTCACTTTCTAATTTAATTAAGCTAGAATCAGAGATGCTACCTATGTTACAATATCTAATCAAAATCCAGACTTTGAAATTACAAAAGATGAAGTATGACAGAAATGGATTAACAACAAATTTAATCACTAAAGTATTCAACAATATTAACTGCATGATTTCCTACAGGCTTGTTACACAAACTACTCTACAAACTACTTGTTATGAACTATTAGGGACATTTTTGTCATGAGTTGCGGTGTAAGAGTGGTGAGGCAGACACAGCAGACCCAGGTTGAGATGAATGAAGATGATTTAATGACAAAATGCTAAATCCAAAATCCAAAAGTCCAGGCAACACAGAGGAGAGGAGAGCTAATGCGCACAGCTGGTGACAACTGGTAAACTAGACGAATACAAGGAGGACCCGACAGAGACACAGGTGACATTAAATACACAGAAGGTAATCAGGGAATGAGACACACCTGGGAACAATCAAGGGGAGGACAGGACAGCACAGAGACTCAAAAGACACAGAAACTCAAAATAAACACACAGAAACTCAAATCCCTACAATTTTCTAGTGATAGAGCTTAAAATAAAGAATGTCAACCAATTAAAAATCTATTTTTCATCAAATTTTATTGTTTTCTCAGAAGCTAGGAAAAAGGGGCACTGACTGTAGACTACGGTAATTCTGATTTTTAATGCCCTACGGCCATCTGAGAGGGGAAGGTTTGGGGGAATAGTGAAGCAGAATGAAGCAAAGGTTCTGAATCAGCTTTGAGCCATTGGCTCCTAACTCCATAATCACCCAGGATATAGCTGTAAAGAATAGCTTAGTTTGGGTCAGATGCAGCTGTTCCACGAACTTTGCGTTGCTGCTCAGGGGTTTCCTTGATTTCAATTTTTTGACTGGACGGATAATTGTTTTTTTTCTTCCCACTGTGGTTTTGTTTGGCAATTGACTGGCCTGCTTCAGCTTGTTCGTGGTTCACTGTTTTGGATATGACTCCAAGTTGCATGCAAAGGAAAAACGGTTATAAAACTTAAGAAGGTGTGATGTTGAGCACAAAAACTCTACAGCTTATTGGCAGCTGGAGTTTCCAGAGTAGGAGACATCAGAAGGTGCTGATCAGTGAATCAGGCTTTGAAAAACTAACTAAAGGGAAATCAAAATGGCAACAAATTAGAAGCAATTTAGAAAAAAATACCATAGATGAGGTTTTTTCACATTTCACGTTTAATAAAAATCCACAGGAATTATGATTTATGGATTGTGAAGTTGTCCTGAATTACGGCATGTGTCATGAACGCATTATAGTTTGATTATTTTATGGCTCTCTGAATTTATAGATTGACAAAATAAGATTCATTGGATTTTTATCCAATGAATCTTAGCCAAATTTCTATTCAATATAACAGTGTAATGACATTTTGTGACACAAAGGGTTAGTGAGGTTAAATCTTACAGTACAGCAAGCATATTTTTAAGGAATTGGGAGGGAAGTGTTTCTTGTGTGAAAGTTCAAATCTGCTGTGCACCGCAAAGCTTTTAAGTTATATCTGTAAGTGTATGTTTGCTTTTCTCTCCCTGCTCCTGTCATGTTGCAATGTGTCTAGCATTTGTGTGTTACTTAATAGGAAGTGTGTCATGGTAGTCACGGTAAAGCTTATCCCATGATCAAAGCAGAAGTAAGAGACTGATGTGGATACAGTGAGGGACCAATCCGTCATAGAAAGTACTGTACATCATGGGCCAACACTGTCCTGACTGTCGGATTGACTGAGTTTGAGTGGGAGACGCAAAAGGTTGTCTGAAGACTTTTCTTCCTGATAAATTAAAGAAAAAAATGTTTCATGAATTTTAAATAGCTTGCTGTTTGTCTGCCAGCAGTTTTAAAAGACCAAAGGTTTAAGAAAAAAATAACAGTAAAGGCTGATGGAAGGAATCTGCATACATTTGCATTCATTTTCCTTCATGTTAATTTGCTTGCTTCTCCCAGAGCTGCATTTACAGCGGCTGTCTTGCATTCCCCTTTTTATGCTGATTTTATTTTGGAACAAAATTGTCCTTTGTCACATTGTCTCGGATCCTTTTATGTGTTTAGTTTAGATTTTTTTTTTACTATTTAATCTGACTGCTTTAGATGTTTTTTTCCTTCTTTAACCAGGGCACTGCTTATGTGTATACAACTACAGCTCAGTAATGTGATTTTCATCAGGTTTGATAATTGCTTCAGTTTTGTGGACTTTTACCATCTAATTCAGCTGAATGAAGAATATTGGTTTATTTAATCAGAAAGACTTATTTTATTTCATTTTTAACATGTTTGACTTTAGAGTAAAAGATGAATTTTTGTGGGTCCTATACTTAGTCACCTGACAAATATAATTAGGAACAGAAATTAATTAACTTTAAGCTTTGAGTTTACATTTTCAGCCTTCTCCTTCCTGCTTTCTCAGCATCTTTTCAATGCATGTCACTAGCTACTTCCTTTTAACTGTTAAATGAAGAATTTTAGCATTTGTACTGAATTTAGTTTAAAGTATTACCTAATATACAAGCGACAAGTATATTTTTTTTCTTAAATTTTGCAGCATATCATTTAGCTTAACATTTGCCTTCATAACTGAAGGTGCTTACTAGATGTTTTAATTTTCTTTGTAAAAGAAATTGAGACTGCTAATTTTTTAATAGGAAATTAGTTTTTCTGTTTGCTGCTGGGAATTTACCCAGAAACGATATTTTTAAAGTCTTCAACGTAAATGCAAATTGGTTTATTTTGTGAAATTTCGGAGGCGTATCTTTTTCTTCAGTGGGGAACAAATGTATAAGACCAAAACCATTCAGGAAATACTGGATTTATGATGGGGAAATGAGACAGCTGTGTTTATGTTTGTGTTCCTAAAACAGTTACTCAGTAGTTTCTGTAATTGTTTTCTCCTTTTTGGCAGACTTTGCTTCCTTTGTCCAAGCTATGCACAATCAAACTTCCCTTGTTATTCCATAGAGCACTTAGACTCAATTAGGAAGGTTCACAGGCCTTTTAAGAAA
This sequence comes from Brachyrhaphis roseni, assembly GCA_903066815.1. Classification (NCBI taxonomy): domain Eukaryota; kingdom Metazoa; phylum Chordata; class Actinopteri; order Cyprinodontiformes; family Poeciliidae; genus Brachyrhaphis; species Brachyrhaphis roseni. Next base: position 4,886 of record CAEFZY010015446.1, read on the forward strand.
TGTTGATATGTCGCTGCTGGTTTTGATGTAAAGTAGGACAAGTCATCCTGCTTTTAAACATTTATAATGAGGCGTCCTTTCATCTGTTTTCTGGAGGCACACAATTCCTTTTAATATAAAAAAAAATGTTTTATTTACATTCATGGTCTTTGATTAAAAAAAGAAATACACACACACTCACACCTACATATATATATATATATATATATATATATATATATATACGATACAGGGTTCCCCCCAGTGCATTATAAGACTGGAGGGCCACCAAGCTTTACTTGTGCCCCCACCAGGCTTAGCATTGCATATTTAAGTTTTTTAAAAATGTTTGCATTTTTTAAGACTTCATAGTTGATGTTCAGGTATTAATCTTCCAATTTTTCAATAACACATAATTATAAAGTGATATTTTCAAATTCCCTGTCAACTTTAAGCATAAAAAACATAGCACGCCTGTGGGTGAATGATTACCTAGCGCCCCGACCACTGGGCTTAGCTAGTTTTTTTGGGGAAACCTTGACATATATATTTGACAGTCTTCTGCTATGCCCAAGGAAAAAGAACAAAGCTAGACTCGGCCATGTTGAACTCTGACACATCTTACTTCCTTTTGCTAATGAAATGAGACACTTCTTAGTTATTCTTCTGTCTGATGCAACACCAAAGTGTTTAATATAAAGCATTATGATACAGTATTTCATTCTCATTTTTTCTTTTCATATACCCTTACATAATGCCTTGATTGGAAACTAATCAATTATTGAATTATTACGTGTTAAGAGTGGAGTAACTCTAGAACTCAAATATCTTAACTTGTTAAAGAATCTTTAAAGAGCTAAGGTTACATGTGAAATAGCTAACCAGTTTTAGTGGCCTTCCTCTATTGTTTTAATAAAAAGTGACAAAAGGGAACTGATAGGACAAGCGAGTCTTGTAGGCGGACATTCAGAGGCAGCATCTCTATCTGTCAACATCAAGATCCAAGCTCTAAGTTAGGAAAGGTGTTATTTCTTATTTATTTTAATGCAATGTTTGCCACATTAAATCCTTTATCAAGCTGTTTATTTTAATTTTTCATTGTCAGTTTTTGCAGGATAAGTCCTCCACAGCACCAAAGGACCCTCTAAAAATTGCCAAATTTATTGCAGAAACAATTATTATGGAAAGAGATGAAGGAGAGGAGGGAGAAAGAAAAGATGGAGGCAACAGCGAAAGGAGACACCAGCAGGGTTAAAGATGCAACCCAAAGAGTTGGGGAAAGAGTCAAGAAATGATAACAGTTTATATTATGTTTGATGCCATATCAGCAGAGCACAGTGGCCATGAGAGCAATTTAACCATTTGAGATTTTTTTTTTCCAACAAGATTGTTACTGTGGAGAGAGAGGGTAGCAGAGAGGGGCAGCTGAGAAGGATGAGATGAGAAAAAAGAGTGGATTATGGAATCAAAGGAGTGCCACAGATGCAGCTGTGATGATAAATGGGAAGGAGATTTAAAAGAACAGTAATTAATATCTTCAACTAAAGTAAGAATGGGACTAGATCTATAGTTTATCTCACAAGTAGTACCCTCTCTCCCTAAATACATTTATACATTTCCATGCTTGGAAATCAATTTTTTCTTTTAAGCCCTCTGTTATTAAGTGGAAGAGATACAGGTAGAGAAACAAGAGAGAACAGCTAAAATGACAACTAGGAAGACCGAAAGAGACAACAAATTAGACCTGTGTTACATAATATAACCTCTGCAGTCAAGCTCAAGCTCAAGATTATTGCATTCCAAAAGTGTTAGTGGCAAGTAGTCTATTTAAATCAAGATTTTCCTCTATTTTTAATGTTTTTACAGAAGCCAAAGTGTGTATGCTATCACTGTTGATTTGATATAAAATAAGTATATTGCTGCATTAGACTGAGTTTCTTGATTTGAAAGACAAGACAGAGATGAAAGTGAAATTAGAAACAACGTCTGGGGCTTTTGTGTAGAAAAGTTGTGAGTGGATATTAGTGGAAGCTGTATTGAATGCAAGCACATATGTGAGGGAGAGTGAAAGAAAAAGAGACCACCAGATACAAAAGTGACTGAAAAGTGAACTCAGCTAATTGCACTCTTCAGTAACATCTGCTCTGATGCTTCCAGTAATGTGATTACACTGTTTTTATCTCCACTTTTATCATCCGAGCATCACACTGAAACTGACAGCAGTGTGTGAAATTTTCCTTTAAAGCATTTATATTTCAAGAGCATGAACTTCAGGTAAGAAAACCTTTATTCTCTTAAAGATATTGAACATTAATATCCCCACACAATAATTATGGCCTTGGTACAAAAACGTCATATGTATGTTTTCAACCCAGCTCCTCTTTGTATGCAATGTCTGCCTGTGGGACAACAGCAATGTTCTGTATGCAGTCATGGGCATGGAACTAGAGCGGTTTTCTCTTCGATGAAACAGAAGCCTTACTCCTCAGACAAAAAGACCTCTTCAGAAGAGTTTGTGGGGGGAAAGGGCACAGTAAAGTGTAATAGCATACGTGTTCCTGTCAACTCTGGTCTTTGTGGTGTGAAAACCGCTCAAAGAAAAATCACAAGCTACTTCCTCATGCTAATGGTACCGCAGTCTTGTGGTGCCATTGAAAATTGATACATGTTGATGCGCAACAGTAACTTGATGCAACATGCAAAGTATTTATTTGGCTTTTTTGTGATTAGGTCACAGACCAAATAAGTGTAGAAAGGAATAGAAAATGGACAAAGCTTAGAGTAGAACATTTGCAAAGAGCTCAGGGCAAAAGGGGAAAATTGATTGCATATAAAGAGGTGTAATTTGTCTTCTTGTTGCATTATTGGGGGTTTGTTTATCCTACTCTGAGGAATTCAATACTATTTCAGTTGCACATGTATTGCAGTCAGTTTGGGATAGTTTAGTTCATTTGCATACTTTTTTATAAAGTCTGCTTATACTTGAACAACAAAATAAGATAATATTAAGTTGAGAGAAATAACCTTTGATTTATGATGTTAAATATTGTTTGACACCAGAAACCGTCAAAGTAAATTGGGACAGCATTACATTGAAAAAAGCAGTCAGTTATAGCAGTGTTTAATATTGCAGTGACTATAGTTGCCAAAAAGCACACAGTTTCTGGATTGATTCCGGTTTCTGTAACACCCCCCAACACTTCTCCACAACTGAGCAACTCGACTGCTTTCATCCAGATCGACTGTGGACATCAAGGACAGTGAGTCAATTTAACTGGTCCAAATGTGTCCTTCAAGTTTTAGATCTGTCTCCGGTCTAGCACACCTGCCTCAAAGGGCCAAATTATCTCTTCAGCATGCAGCAAATTTCTTGAGAGTTCTGCTAAGTACCTGATTATTTGACTCAGGTGTGTTGAAGCAGAGATGGATTTAAACGTTGTAGGACATTGGTCTTTGAGGACTGGAGCTGCAGATTCCTGCTTCACGTCTTTGTTTAGAGACACTTTGTGTCACAAGGCCACAAAGTGTGTCCTTGTGACACTTGGAATATTTGCCAACTATTTTTGCTCTCCAAATGGGTCGTTTTGGACAATTCCAGTCACCTGCTAATTCATTGGCGCTTCTCCAAAGTTATTGTCAAAATGATTGATAGTTTTAGATCGCACACATTCTGGATTTCAGTTATTTATACGAAAATATCACAGGTTTATAATGAAAATGTTTGTGAAATTATATGAATAAAGATTTTCTGAAGGTGAATGTGAATATGTAATTTTTTTTAGCCCTTAAAGCTCTTCTGATATTATTGAAGTGTCCCTGTAAATATTATTTTTTAAAATATGCATCTTTTTCCTTGGGAAAGAAAGTCGGTGCCATTACAGGACTTTGGGCAAATGTTATGTAAAGCTTAAATAATGGAGGAAAAGAAAAAGCTTGTCTGAGAGGGAGACATCACCGTGGGATACAATTTAATTTTCCCTTTTTATGACTGCTCCAAATTCTTCCATTAATCATGAACTTTGTTCTATTAAAAATTAAATGTGAATGTAGTATTTGAGTGTTAAAGCAGAACCACCCAACTTCTCGCCTGCTTTATTTTCTGGAGCTTACTAGACATGCAAGCGGGTCAGATAATAATGGAGTGAGGAGGATGCAGAGTAATCAGCCATGGATTTTATGTTTGAAAGGGTGAACTTAATTAAATCTGACTTGGCTTTTATAAGATTTTTGAGCTTCAAGTTTGCATTAGTAATGAGTAAAAATAAATTTCCCAAATGGAAAAGCTATGTGTCAAAAACTAAATACACCCTTGCTGCTTGCAGGGTATTTAAGCGGAAAAGTGGCAGTCCTTGATTCATTATTGATCAGCAAGATCATCTATCTCTTTACAAGCAGGCATTTTTATCACTTTCTGGTTCTCAAGCATATGGTTTGAGGTAACATAATTCTTAGTTTGGAAGATTTTGACATTGACCTCAGAAAAGACATATTGTTTTACATAAAGCAAAGAGTCCCAAGGTAATTTCCAACAATTTGAAGTTTATTGTTTGGAGAAAAATTTGTCACAGACGTAAGATATTTTCCATCTTTAATGGAGGTGAGGTTCTACCTGGTTTTTCCTGCTTCCTGAATCTGCGGGCCTTGGCAGGAGTAATTGAAGGCTGTGCACTTTTTAACTACAACGGCAACACAAGCTGGGGTTTGCAAGGTCTCAACTTAAGTTACACAATAATTCTGGTACAATGTTCTGGGACTGATATGATATTAGGCCATGATGCACAGTAACATCTGAAGAAAACCAAACACAGTATCATTAGCATAAATCTCTCAAACCAGCTAACAGGTGTGGTGATGGAGTGGGAAATTATTTGTGCTTGTTTTGCTGCCACAAGAGCTGGGAAATCTGGCAGACACTTAGTTGTCAAATGTTCTTGGATAAAAGTTGGGTCATGTTATTGGCCTTAATTCAAAACACAGCAGCTATTTTAAAACAGAATTCCTGAAAAATAAAGAATTGAGGTAATCAATTGTCAAATCAAAGTTCTTATTTTCCTATTTCACTTAGGGCTGCTGAAGGTTTTTTTTAAAGTCAAGGTTGTGTTAATAGCATCTCAAATATGACTTTTGTATTATCTTTTCTTTGTTTATTGAAAATGTAAAATCTGTGTGTTTTTGGACACAGTTTCCTTTCATCATGAATATATTTGAATGGAATATGAATGAATTATTTGAATGAATTTATTTATTACTATCAATTTTGTAAAGAATAATATATTGGAAATAAGTCATTAAACTCAAACCTGCTGGGGCTAACGCAACTTTTTGTTGACCATGTGTACACATGAATAGGGCTTGTCAGCCTGAAAAACAAATGGCTTTTTTAAAGTTATTAGCCAGACAGTGTGCTGCATGTCATGAGAAAATGCATTTCTCAGATGGGTTGTCTTGAAAATATATGGCCTCTTTCTCTCTGTGCGGCGATGAGTCAGTTAGAACAGTAATGAAGTTATTTTTCCTCAGAGTGAGAAATGGGAGAAAGAGAGGGAAATCAATAGTGATATCTCGAAGCTAGAGTCTGCCATCTAATCTCTCAGTGGTACTGGAAGTGCTTCATTTGGCCTTTTTGATGCTTCCCCACCCACACTTTGCTCACAAAAACACCTACTCCCCAGTGTTCCTCATACGTAAACATGCATAAATGGACCTCATACAAGCTCAAAATATCAGCTTATCCATGCAGTGAGAGATTTGGAAAAATGGGGAGAAGCTTCAAATTGAAGTACTTGAGGAATTCAGGCCAGACTGGGCACTAAAACATTCATTCTTTTCCCCCTTGTGCTAATCATATTTTATTTAGTTGCCACTGTGTTTCCACTTAATCTATTTTCATGCTTGTAAGCAAACTTACTATGTTTAATTATCAAAAGCTCTTCACAAATAGAGTGAACATGAGTGTAGGGAAGTGGAGATTTGAAGACCGCATGGTTAACGCCTTTTCATTCAAACTGACTGTGAGCTACTATTTTGACCCTTAAATGTACCTTTACAAATAATGTCGATGCTTTTAAATGGTCCAACTATACATAAACCACAAGCTTTCTAAGAAAAGTTTGCTTTTTACACTTAATGGTAGGTTTTCATCTTGAATATTTTTTTTCCCCTTTAATCCTTTACTGTTGCAAAACCCTTAAAGTGGAACCACAGCTTTACTCTATCTGTCTGAAGAGTGTCTAAGTTGATCTTAGGCATGCAGCCAACAGCAGTGTAGCCTTTTAGTAACATGACACAAAAGACTAGCAGATCATCTCTTAATCTTTGTGGCAGCTGCGGCTGTGCTTTGGGAAGACCTCAAACACTATATGATATGGCACGATCTGACGGGCAGAGAAGAATCTATGACTTTTGTTTTGATTTATTTATTTTTTTTATTCACAAGGTCCAGTTTTGTCCGGGCCTTTCTGACTTTCATTTTGTCTTTCAAAATGAAGGGAGCAGAAGAATCTAGTGTGTGAAGTACGATATTTTTAGCGCATGCTGCAAACCGATTTCACTCTTCTGCCTATAAACTTCTGACACTTTTCCCTATTAGAGCTCTCTAAGAAGTAATTGCCGTTTATTTTAAGGATTAGTTTTAGAACTGATTTCTGAAAATATTAAAACATTGCTTAGAAATTACATTGTTTTGTGTTGTAGGTCACTTATTTCTTGTTTGGAGTGTAATTACATTAGATATGGTGAAGTCTACATCAATTTTAAGAGTTGCTCTAATCAGAATGTTCTGGCCGATTATTCGACTAAATTTGTTTCATTTTTTAAAAGTTTTTTACTGACCAAAGAGATATCAGTTAATCATGAGAAATGGAGGCAACATCCCATTGATGCATGTATTGAACACATTTTGGGCTGTTTTACCATTTGTTAAAGGCTAATATCAATTCTTTGAACCTTTTGGATGTGTAGTCTTTTGTCTAAAGTAGGAAAGAAATGCATGATGTGAAACTGTTTTCTGAAATTAGAAAAACGAAAGGAAAATGCTGATTTTTATCTGTTTGGTATTTCTCCAAAGTGCCACAAAAGCTCCTTTTGTTGACAACTTATGTTTCATAACAAAAAGAAGTTTATTTTATATATTTACTCAAAAGTATAGATATACTTAACTCAACATTATATGTGTTTCAATTTCAAAATAATCTATGCATATTTTTGAAGCAAACAATGGAAAATAAGGATTTTATCTAGTGCAATTCTTTAAAACAACTTATATAAATTCGTCCAGTTACAGTTGGTATCCTCTTATTTAGCAGAAGCAAAATAACAACAAAGAAAGAACATTAATAGACAAGGCAGGACCATTCCGGCTTGGATTGACTGACCTGTGCTCCAATTGGCTGCCATCTCCATGCAGTGTTTGGAAGCATGATGTTCATGTCAAGGTCAGATGGTTTAGTTTGTGTTCATTTTCTTTTAACAGACGTGACGTATTTGAAAAATATTCCTTGCTAAGAGCTGTTATTCAAACAAGGCTTAATGTGATTCTGGTTGAAATACCTGATAGAAAGTTAATGAAGTGAGGGAAGTAATCATGCTGAAGAGTTTACTGTCAGTTACTGTCTGTATTAACTTGTTCAGAGGATGGACTGAGATTTTTTTTGTATGCACCTTTTCCATAAAACTGTCGAATCTTTCAGATTGGTGCTTTTTCAGTAGCACCAATCTGCTACTGAAAGTAGCACATTTTTACTGAATGTCAGTAAAAACCTCTGACATTCAGAGTCAGAGGTTTTTACTGACTCTGAATGTCAAGGTGAGGCAGTAATGAATCAAGGAGAGGGACGGATTAAAGCTGCACATTGCGTACCAAGTCTGTTAAAACTCCAGGCCCTAGGGAAGGTTTTAGGCACTCACAGTGAAGTAAAGATGTCAGCTCCTCAAATCAACTTGCTCCTCTTTCCTCTTTGTTTTTCATCTACTTCACCTTTGCATTGCTTTTGTTACATGCTCTAGCAAAGTCCTCAGATTCAGGTCAAAGGCGGCCTTTGGTGGCTATTAAAGTAAGGTTCAGCAGAAAAAGGCCTCTGAGGATAGCCATCCATAAGTGAAGGTAAAAGTAAGAGTGTGTTTTAGGCTCTCATCAGAAAGGTGACCATCCCTCAAAATAGAATCAAGTTTAAAAGCCTCCACACCCCTGAGTTTCAGTTTTCCGGCTTTAGATCCCATATTTCCCCACATCATCTCCACCCGCATGTGGAATATAGATTTAAATGTCATTAACATGCAATCCACTGAGCTTCACATCCTTGTTTCCTGAGAGTGGTTCTTGAGGACTTCCCTCTCCACACACACATATGGGACCAAGGTGACTCCTGCTTTTCCTCTAGGCCCCATGTTAACTCAGCCTCTCTATCTGGCTAAACTTAATTTCTTCCTTCACTGCTTCGGACTGCATCATCAGAATAGGGCGCGGTAGAGCCAGAGACCATTCCCAGTGGCCAGATTTGCATACACGACCACTATACAAAAATCCACTCCGTGATAGTCATTTCAAAGAACTGGACTTCTACTTCTTTCATTTATAATTTACTTTTTTCCTTTCCTCCTTTACCTTCAATGTCTCCAGTTTTTATTATTTGAGATTTAGCTTGTGTATTACATTTCTAGCTGTTTATATCTGAGGACAATCTGTGACTACATTGCATTCATATCCCCATTATAACAGGAAGGAGGTTGGCACGCAAACGGCAAAACAGGATGTAAGCCAATATGTGTAGGTATTTTTTTGCAGGTGCTGCATGAGACTGAGATTGCCTTTTGGCCACTTTCCTGGGAAAATCCCCTGTTAACGCCTATGTTTTTATATTTTATTTTAGTGTCCTGCAAATCACATTAGTTCTCGCAGCTAGCTGCGTTCTTCATCGACGCACGAGCCGAGTGATCCACCGCTAAGAGTTGTCTGTTTGAGCTTTTGGTGAGGACAAGCTCAGAGACTAGGGGGTTTGACAAAGCGGCAATTTGGAGTTGACAAAATACAAGGTTGCAAGATAAGCAACATAAAAAACTTTACAGACATTCACCTTTCTAATTATTACCTTAATTAAAAAGCAAAGTCAACCCAGTATTCATAGCAGTTAAATCAAAGCAACTCAACTCAACTTAATGCACACATTAATAAGGTTGCTTGTCCAAGACTTCAACAGGCAGCAGATAACTTCCCAGCTATCCTTCTGTTTTTCTAGTTTTTGTTCTCGCCAATGTTTTGCAGAGACATCTGCACTGGATTGATGATCATTTGCTCTCCCCTCTCATGTATGTGTGTGGTATAATTTTAAAAGATACTTTTCTGAAAAGGCAATTTGGCTTCCTTAGAGGCAAAATAGGATTTGATAGAACAGTGATGATGTTTTCTGATGGGAAGCCATCAGGTTTGTACATCTCTTTGGATTGCTGGTTTCACCATTTTAATGGGTGAACCTGAGTGTCATGACACAGCTCAGGATTCATTAGATTTCCCAAACCTATTGATAGATAACATTAACCATCCAAAACTTGTACTAGAGATGAGAGGTGAAGATATATTTTGTTGGAGAAAAGATACTGGCACAATTTATTTTTTAGATATGCATTTGACCTATGTTTTAACACTCAATATTAATCAGAGATAGGGAAAAATATACCAATGCCATTAATCATTTATTCTTGACTTTTATTATTTTTTATGGACTATTGTTTTTGTTGCAGAAAAATTATCAAGACACTTGAACCATATTTTTAGATGGATTTTTCACAAACTCTTGTTTACAAAAGTGGCACAGCTCATTCAACTTTTTTTTTTATTATTTATTATTTCTATTTGAGTAATATCATTTTGAGGTAATGCTTGTCATATTTCAATTACCCACCTGTCTCAACAGGACTATGATCCCAAATACAATTCAAAGTAATTTATTAATAAGTAAAGCAGGCCAGCATTAAGGCTCTGCAGTATCCCTTAACCATATAGAAAGTTTGTGGATAGTGTTTAAAAGTAGTGTCTGTGCAAGGAAAAAAAATAATTTTTTAAAAAAATTCTATTTTACCATTATCAACAATGGAAAGAAGAGTGGTCAAATATCTAGTTAAAGTTATGTTAGAAACTTGTTAAAGCATATAAAAAGAATGTAGCTTAAGCAAAACTTTGCAAGAGAAATTTGTCTCAGTGGGGTTACATGTTTATATTTGGGTCTTTACATGTAGATTTGATCCAGTGTGAATTAGAAAACATCCTGAATCATCCCCAACTCCTGCTCTCTAAAGTCACTACAGTGATGTTGCATAATTATCACCCTGGAAAATAACTGTTAAAATGTATCATTAAAAGCTCCGCGTTGGTGACATTTACGCCTTATATGTCTATACATAAACTCTGGACCAGAATTGTTCATCAAAGAATTGTTCAACTATGGAAGCATAGTTTGTTTCTCTCACATTTAATCTAAAAGAATTTCCATGTGATATTACAATAATTTAATTTGCTGTAAAAGTGATGAGCTCATTTTAATTACAGCTACAATATTCATTCTTTCTATTATAAATAGCAGCATTACTTCCAATGTTATCCTAAATGGTTGTAAACATGCAATTAGTAAAAATAAACCTTGACCCTCAGTTTGCTCAAATTTTGAGCAAACTCAGAACTCCCTTTTATTTCAAAAGTATTAAAATTGTTTTTTCCCAATTCAATGAGTTTGTGTGCGCTAATGTTATTGCTAACTAGGTTTAAACGTTTATGTTAAAAGGAAATTGGCTGGTAAGGGTTTTAGTAATATCCTTTCAGCAAACCACTTTTGAGACGCTGTGATTTTTCTGCTTCTGGATTTTACTGCAGCGTTCGTTACTCTGGACCATTCCATTCAGGGCTCAATTCTGGGTCCTCTTCTGTTTTCCTTTTTATCTGCTCCCCTTTTGGTCCATGTTTAGGAAACAAAGCCTTCTCTTTCATTGCTATGCAGATAACTGTCTGATCTACCTACCTCTAGTACATGAAAATCCACACTCTGTCCAACCCCTATTAGATTGCCTTGAAGATGTCAAAGTGTGGTTGGTGCTGAACTTTAAAGTTTTAATCAAAGTAAAAGAGAGGTTATTCTATTCAGGCCTAATAGTAACTCACACAACCTGCCTATATAATTTGGTTTTCCTGGGTCATACAGCCGACAAAACATAACCAATTTGTCAATAATTATAAACTCTCATTTTAAATTTGATAAACAAATAAAATCTATTAGGCAAAAAAGTTTCTTCCAGTTAAGGCTAGTAACAAAACTTAATCCAGTTTTATCGAGGCATGGGTTGGACATGCCCTCATCTCAACTTGTCTCGACTACTGCAATGCACTTTATGCTGGTGTCAGTCAAGCATCCCTATCTCGTCTTCAGCTTGTTCAGAATGCTGCAGCCTGTCTTCCTACTGGCGTACAAAGACATGAACACATCTGACCTGTCCTCAGATGGTTAGTACTGTATAGAATTTATTTAAAAATTTATTTATGGCTTGTACAAGCAAGAATGGTCTTTCTCCTTTATTCCTTTTGGATATTCTCCAGGTTTACCTTCCTTTCTGGACCCTTTAATCAGCCAGCCAGCTGCTTTTAGTTGTCCCAAAAACTAGATTGAAATTTAAAGGAGATCGAGTCTGGTTGGAAAAGGAATAAGTCAGATCGCAGAACTTTGGAATGAACTCCCTTTTAAATGTTAGACGAGTCTCTTTTACAAGCATCCTTTTTCAGTTGCTTTTGATCAGTTGTGGGCTAATATGTCGTTTATATTGTGTCTGCTCTAGTTTTTCAGTCTTTTTAAAAGGGTAGGTTGTTTTTTGTTTTACTTCTATTTTTATTTATTAGAATGTACAGGACATTGGCAAACTCGCTGTTTTAAAATGTGCTTTATAAACAAATTAGATTTGGATTAGAATTTTTGTTGTCTCCATCAGTATATCGTCACTTGAATATATATTGGCTAACCAGATGCACATGGCTGCTTTTATTATCTCGTAGATGACACACTAATTTAGTGTCCTCAAACATGATCAAGATTTAAAGAGCTTAGTTTGAATAGCAGTTTCTGTATTTTACTCAAGGTGATTAATGTGCATTCTGATGCATAGTTTTTCAGTGCATATTTGCAACCTGAAAATTCCAATGTAATATGAGGGATTTGTCATTGTCATTTCTAAGTTAAATGAGAATATATGGCCAAGAGTAACAACTGCATTTGTGCAGAAATGACCCAATTATAAGCTAATAAGCTTTCATTCCATCATAAGCTGTCTTCAGATACATGATTGAATGTTGACTTCTAAAGAAGACAATTTTTGGTGAAGACATGACTTCTTTTTGCACATGTTAAAGAGGGAAAAGTATGTCTGAATGTGCACTGATTTTATTCCTAACTTTCTACCTCTCTCATAACCTATTGGATTCACTGTGTTTGTTCTGACATTTGTATTGGAGCAGTAGTTGCATTGAAGCATAATATTATGTGTGCATATGCTACAGTTTGAAACTTCCTATATTAACACTAACACAAATGCTTCAAGCTGTCAGTTTGGTTCCACTTGGGCTCTCTGATGCACTGACCTCAAAGTAGCCGTCATAGCCAGAACTCACTGTGCTGATCTCTGATCTGTTGGTGCAGTCATGTGCAAAAGTAAGTGTGGTTGGAAAAGAAAATCGTGAATTTTGCAATGTGTGATGCAACCATCTCATTTATATAGCCCTATTTAGTAACACCAAAAATGGTAAAGGATCTGACTTATCCCTTAATGCAGCCTTTTTTCTTTTTATTTTAAAGGTTCAGATGTTTTGGGTGTTAAATATCTTGATTTTTGTAGCCTATTGAGATGTTAAATTAGAAGTAAGTGGGATGGATTGCTTCTGCACAGACAAAACCTCCTAATTGAAGTATCAGTAGTATATGATTATAAAGGTCTGCTCTTTTAAAACACTTAAAACTAGTTCCTTGTCATGTTTCTTTTTAACACAGGCTCTCATGGAGGCTAAATTTGAGAACTCACTCTTAAAGACACACTTAATAGGAAAAGTTAAACAAATGCTTGAAATGGTGAACTGCTCATTATTAAATATCCTGCTATTGCTTGCCTGTTTACGGCGTACGTAACTTATATCTGAAAAGCAGATGCAAGTTATTGCAGCTCTGGCTTCACTGTTTATTTATGAAACTTGGCAATATTAAGGATATTAAGCAGATTTTAAATGTGAGTGATTTGAAATACTCTAACATTTTACCAAGCCAACATTTTGAATCTAAAATCTTAAAACTACACATTAAACAACCCAACCATGGCTAGCATGCTCAGAGAAGTTGCAAAAGTGCATTTAGTAGCAAGCATAATCTATTACCTACTTCTGAATTCTAGTGTTTAAAGCAAACTTTTTAGATGAGCTTGAATGATGACAGCAGTCTTTAAAGTTAGACCTCACAGCATGAATGTATCTTTGTATGCAGGGGTGAAAAAAGGGGGAAGAGACAGGATATAAAAATGGTAGCAACAGGAGTCTCACAGACCACAAACACACAATTGTCTGCTGCATGGGTGGCAGTTTCCAGGCGCACTGGTATATTTACAGCTGGACCGACATCCCATGGCTTCCACAGATGCTTTAGAGAACTCCTCAAAGCCTCTGTTGATCTCCCAATTGCATGTTTTCCCTCAAGGAATTCCTTTAAGCTTAAACCACCCTACAAACTGCACCTGCATTATTTTCACTGGTTCGGGCTGACTAGAAATACTGAAAAAACAAGATTTTATTTTATATATCATCTGCTTAGAATGTGTGAGCCTTAATGGGAGATAAATTGTGAAAAGATTGGCTAGTAACTTAAGCTGCTAGATAGCACAAGTCAGGCTGTGTGTTTTCAGATGTGTGCAGGTTTAGGTAGGTGAGGCATTTTGCATTTCCGAGACTCCCAAGGTCTGTTCCTTAATGGGATTTGATCATAGTTTGGGAACATTGATATACGAGTTCAAAAGAGATTAAAGTTTGTATATATATGTTTGTTTCCCTCCATGGTGGGACTTTTACTTCAGCTCTGGTTAGATGAGTACAGCCTGAATTAGCCATAGCAGGAGGGAGAGAAGGGGCACTGAGAGGGTCTGCAGCTAATCCCAGGATATTGAGCAGGATTCCTAGGATGAGGCTTTGCTCCTTTGCTTTCCCAAGTGTGACGATGGGGCGTGTGGGGGGTACGGGGAAAGAGGGTGGATTTGGGGACTTTTTTTCTACTCAGTCCCCATTGTGAAGAGAGTTTTCACAGTTTAGGGGCACAGTGTCTGGGATTCTCTGCCCACTGAAGTGAGTCTTTTTGGGGGGAAACGACCAGGCAGTGTTGGTCTCCAAGGATTAAACCCACTGGGATAATCAGGATCAGTTCAGTGTCCTCGAAGGGGGTCTCGGTTTATGTCCATCAGAGTAGGAGAGGACGCCACTGTCCTGTGTAGTTGCTGGTTCTCCTTGCATCCCCCTTCCACTCTGATGCCATTAGCTTCCCTCTTCTCCACTTCACTGTGTCTAAATTCTCACCTATGACTCTTCTGGAGGTTTTGCATTTGGTCATATCAATTTAGGTTTAATAGGTAATGCAATTGTGATGCTTTAAGGAACAAGTAGAATTTATGCAATACGTTAAAAATACCTAAATGCAGAAGAAGCATTAAAAGAAATCTTGAATGTTCATTCACCTATTGCCACACAGAGGGATCATGTGAAGATATACATCTTACATTTGCATTTGTAATCCCTCTTCAAACTGCTACATTCCTTGATCAAATTTAATTAGCTAAAGTCATCCCAACATGTAAAGCAAGATACAGTTTGAGGTATTTAAAATTTCTATCTGTACAGTTTTGTATAATCTCTGAAATAATGTGTAAGGCTAAATTTCATTACATAAAACATACTTTGTAAGCAATTGTACAGATTTAGAACAGGAAGAACAACTATGAATAGCCGTAGGCGTATTCTTGGATTAGAAGCATTCGATATCGTTGGCCATAACATGTTACGGCCAACAACAGGCTCCATTAAAGGAGATGACAAGCACTGTCTTGGTGGAAAAGTTAGTTAAAAAAATGTAAATGTTAAAATAAACAATGCAAATGTGATTTGCATTGTTTTTACTTAGGAAGGCCCAAAGTTTAGTGCTGGGACTAACATTTTTTTTTTTGTCATAATGATGACAGGTTTAGAAACAGTCAGTCTTTGTCTCAAGTTGAAGAGTTTGTTTCATATTAATAGACAAGTTACATTTTAGTTACGCAATATTTGCATTTGTTAATCTCTATGTAAATGCTGAAATGCCTTGTAGCCAAGTTCTTAAAGAGTCATAGCAGGTAAATTATACTATGTCAACCACAAATTATAAGAAATAAATTACAGTTTACACCATTAAAGTAAAATGCATTTACTCTGAATTCATTCCATGTTTTGTATCAAGGTTCATTTGTCCTTCCTTATGGCTCTCAAACACATTCATTTTTCATGTGCAAATTTTCTCAAGCATTGGTAATGGATGAAAATGTGACTGTGTAATCACTCACAAAGACCCTAATTTTACATATAAATTAAGTGCTTCAACAGTTTTTTTCCCTTTTATTAATAAAATGATCACATAACAATTTTGTTTTTCTGTGTAGGAATTGGACATTCAGTGCTCATTTCTGATTTTTAATCCATATGTGGTTTTTCTTTTAAAGTCTTTGTTTTCTAAAAAGGTGCCTTGACCTTTGGGAAAACAGAAAAAAAATGAGGCAATGACTGCCAGGTTGTACGCAGGCACATCTGTTTTTCATATTTCAGCCATACCTTTTGTAGTTGTGAACAATTTGACTGAAACAAAAGCTTGGGAAATGGGTGGAACTATAAAAGATGGTCACCCGGCTAGTACAATGAGGTGTACATTGATCCAAATGGACCATTCACTGTTTATTTTGCAAAGTCATTCCAGCCATTGTCTTTTATTTTGTCCTGAACAAAAATAAAAGGAAACCTTGTCACATAAACTTCCTGTTTTTTTTTTCTCAAAATGTGGTTTTACGTTTTCGTTACTTCATTTCTTCTGACTCTGACTTCTTCTGACTCGCAGGCTTTGCTTCTTGAACTCTGCTCTTCACAATCATATCTACAGTGAAGACTTCTACAAACCTTATTTGCCTGGTGCTGTTACCAAGATATGAGCACCAACAGTCTTGAGTATGCTGGGGAATGACAGACAACTTTAGCACACATATGGAGCAGTTCACTGCTCAAAGGCCAACAAACAGAGGCTTTCATATTCCCGTTCTCTTTTGGACAGATGAGGGGTTGTATGGAAGGAAGGGCTTAGGGGCATTGGGGAGGTAGTCACAGGCCAGTACAGGGACACCAGTCTTTGGGACTTTGGGAATTTCAGGGTTTCGCCTTCTCTGAAGAGTAATTTACATATAAAATAAAAATCAAGTTGTGGTGAAATCCTGTTTTTAAAAATATTTTTAGCATTTCTAGCTAGTATCTGATATTTTAAAGAGTTCTTCATTTAACTCTGTCTGCGAACACTGCTCAGACTTTTTTGCAAAGATGTGTTTTTGCTGGGTCTTTTAACTACCCACAGAGCAACATCAAAGACTTTGATCAATGCTTCATTCAAAAAGCGTAATGCTCTTTAGTTTGACCTTGTCTGGGTTCAAAGTTACTCTTATCGTCTTTTTTTGGTAGGTGTTAGGGGGACTTGTCAGAAACAAGCTGTAAACTATTTAAAAATGAAGTAAAATTGCGTCCCACAATTAGACACACTCACAAAGTGGCAGAATATTAGTCTCAGATCTTTCTGGTAGGTAATCTTTCTCACTGGTCCCCTAGGCTATGCTTTTTCAGTGTTTAGGAAAATAATGGGACTCTTGTAACACAAAGGTATTCTACCATATGCTCACAGTGTTTCACTTCCTTTTCTTGGACACAGGTTCCTTTCTCACACTCAGAAAACAAAAAAAAAACTTTAGCTGCTGTACTTTTTACAACTTATATCCAAACAGGTCAGGCTTGTGGCAGGCATAACTAATAGGTGTCCTGTGAATGTCTACAGCTCCTGCAGAACATTTTTTTTTGCACCAGTAGCTTTTATTGACAGTTTGTTGTTTGACATGGGCAGAGAGAGTAGGGGGAAAGACGTGCAGCAAAGGTTTTAAGTCTGAAATCAAACCAAGGACTTCTGCTTCTGTAGACGGGGCTCCAGCCTTACTGCTACTCGTGAAACACCCAGAATTATGTGACTTTTGATGGCAATAGATTGCACCTGATTTTTAGGGGCATCAGACTAAAGGACGTGAACACATGGCAGTCCTCCTCAACGTTAAAATCGTTGTGTGGAAATGTTGAAAGCCATGTACTGTTTTCCTTCCACTACACAGTAGTCCCCAACCTTGCATTGCCTCCCATAAAGAGCAGCAGAATCTTGTTAATCACCCATTTATTTAAGTCAGGAGTGGAGCAGGAAATGTCTAAAACATGTGGGACAGTGGACCCCAAGGACCATCACTACACTTCACTACACAGTTAAGCACTGCTTTGTGTTTGCTTATGATGTAAAATAAGATGGTTTGTGGCTTTAACTTGACAAAACATGATAAAGTTGAATGCTTTTGAATATTTTGAAAGGCACATTGAGATAAATACAAAATCTTTCTGTGTACCAGTTCATTTCAGATTGTTTTTTTTGTTATGCTTATTTAATCATCTTTGAATCTCCTCTCTTGTGTAAAACCTTGACTCTATCTCTATTTTTTGTTCATGTATTAGTGACAAGATGAAATAAACACATTTTTTATTGCTACAAAGCATAGTAAAACTCATAAAAGGTTCAAGTCCTTTAACTTATGATGGCTAATTTGACTTTCTCAGTTGGATTTTAAATTGAATGTAGACGGGCTACTGAAGTTGGAGTAGTGACATGGTTTTCTTTGTGCCTATCCACCCCCACTCCACCAACAATCACACATGTGCACATTCTAAAAACACCTTTCATCACAGCAAACAGAAACCTTATTCCCCTTCCAATCCCTTGAGATTAAATTTTCTTGTATCACTTATTCCCCACATAATGTTCCTGTTTAATGTTTGTGACGCAGATTGCTGTTTTGTGGTGACTGGTTTTTGTAGGCAGTATAAAAGCTATTTTTCATCTTATTATAATATATTAAAGTAGTTTTGGTTTGCAATTCCATCCCTTATTTCACACCAAAAAAAAAAATAATAAAAAATCCTAGGAAACATGAAGCAGCCAGATTCAGTGGTAGCCAGTATGAGATGCACAGCTGATGCTTTATTAATGGGATTCAGGAGCTCATCTGAGCGTTTCCATAATGGAACACTGGAGAAGCTTGCTTTGACAATCCTTCATCTGTGAAAGGCTACAATTGATCACCAATTCAGTTGCTAACTGAAGAAAATTGAATTTCTAGCCCTAACATTGTTCGTTAACCACGGTGCCGATGAGATGGCCATCCAGATTAATGATAATGGGAGGCTGAGATGGCTTGTGAGACGGCTTGTGAATTTGATTAGCTCTAGACGGCTACAGAGACAAAGAGTAGCCAGTCAGACTCTTATGTGGAAGTACTTAATGAAAACCCTGAATTGAAGGTAATTGGGGAAATGTTTGTCTGACTGCACATAGTTCTCAGTGTACTTCACGCAGATTTTAAATCTATCTCACTTGCTTTTAAGTACACACGTGTAAACAAATTCATCCTTGTTTCCTCTAATCGCATTATCTTGCATAAAGAAAGTAAATGCAACAGTAAATACTGTGCATCTGTGTTTTTTCAGTATTACCTCCTTAGTAGTCCTGCCCATGTGTTGCAGCACTGAGTCTTCCAGGGTTCTGTCAGTTCTGATTAGCAAAAAGCTCATAGTCCAATCCCCTATCCCTCATCAAAATGATGCAGGCTCATTTCGGCTTTTAAATCAAATGACAGTGTTTAATATGGACATGTCTGCCACAGTGTTTAATAGGGTAATGTATATATCCCTAGAGTAAGATGGGATGTCGGTGAGTAGTAGATTTTGGTGACATGTCACAGTTGGCTGTGAGGGAGGCAGGTATAAACTCTCACCTTCAAATTAGAAATTAAATTAATCAACTGTATTTCATTTCTGTGATTTATGCCAAAACTTTAAAGAATAATGACACTGAACATTAATTGCCTTGTTTAATTACACTCTGGTGAATAGAGGTGGGAGGAAGTGAAATCCTTGATGTGGAACAGTCTATGCAAAGTCAAGGGTACATTTTCAGTGAAATTATCCTCCTAAGTCTGCACTTTTTACGTGTGCAGCTAGAGTCAATAGCTCTGGAGAGTATACGAATGTGAGTAGTTGAGTCCCAGATTTCACTGTTTACATTATGCCAAAGCAACAATTTCAGATATTTGCCTATACCCTTATTTTTTTTATCCCATTTGTGTTTTGTTTCTCCTCTTGTTGTGATAAACAATACCTGCTTTCAGGAGTACCGCTCTTCAGTTTTATTTTTGCTGCTACATTTGAATACAGAGTGAGAGGTGGGTGCGCACAAACGGCTCCAGAGCATAACGGTCATTTAAAAAATGTAGCTGTAAAAAGCTGCTGCTTTTATATGGAAGAAATTTGACTAAATGATCTAGAGAAGTAATTTAACCCATTGCAAGCTACAAAAATCCACAATATAGTTTAGTCCTGGACAACATCCACACGGGGTCGTGTTTTCTAAAATGGGGACGTTTTTTTTTTTTTTTACATTTTCTGCTCCACGACCACATGGAAACATCATAAGAGACTTTAAATGTTTTTTGTTTTTTTTTGATAGGTTCCAAAGTGAACATTTGGCCCTTGTATATTCAATGACAGCAAAAACGGCTTTTTTAAAATAAAAATTATGACTTATTAGTCCAACCTCTAACCTTGTGTGGAGGCTTCATGCACATGTCCAATTGTCCATGTGAAGTATTGGACAACTTACAGTTCTGGTTGAGTAAAAGTAGTGCTTTGGGCTGTCTCACCGTGTGGATGAAAACATTTCTGGAACCGATCCCGTGTGGACGTGGGTGTTTTTGAAACCGACAACCCATTATAGATATAAACTTTCCCATGTGTATGAGGCCTTTATTGGCTTTACTGCCAATATGTTAATTTAATACTCATGAATTGAGGTGATGTTACATTTGTGACAGATTGCATAAAAGTTAATCAAATGCCTCAGCAAGATAGTTTATCATTTCACTAAAGCAACCATCAAATAAATAAGATGGTGACATTTTTTAAAACCTTTTCTAATGCCTTTAATTGACCATCAATGACAGGATAAGCATTACTAAGTGTAATGATCTATTTTGTAGATTGATAATTAAATACAAACCTTTCACTTGTTAAAAGGTAGCTACTGTTTCAAGACCAAACTAAGATTACCTATATCTCTATTATACTGACATCTAAAATCCTAGCCAGACTACATAATTCCCAATATTTGAAATGACACCTATTTTCGTTTCCACAATGTCAGATAAGTAAACACAATTAACATCCTAAAAGGTTTTGGATAAAATAGGTCAGCAACATCTTTCTTGTTTCTCATTTAGTCCCTCCTTGCTTCTGAAACAGCTGCTTTGAATAGCTACATAACTTGTAAATCTGTTGCATTTTATATGCTAAAGCTATCCAATGTTAATTTACTGGATGAGAAGACTATTGCAACTGGCCCTGAGCAAGTCTCCTCATTTGGGCATTTTCAATCCCCCTGAACACATCTGTTCATTAGGATCTGTAGCTGAGGCAAAGTCAAAAACAAGACGCATGGTTTTTGACTGAAGACTCAAATATATTTGTAACTGTCCTCAATTACTTGGCATTGCATTTTTGAAGTGTCTACGACGGACAGTGTGTTTTTCTGCTAATTCATTTATACGGGGCTATATTGAAAAGTAAACACAATAGAGGCTCTTTGTGAGGTTAAACCTGCTGCTAATTAACAGAAAGCGAATTTGAAATGGGAATTAGTCTCTGAAAGGGAGCTCTGTAATGAAGTGAGCGAATGGAGTGGAAGAAGAAAGCACTTGGCCTTCCTTGATGGAAAAAGGTTAATGAGTGTGTAGAACTGACCAGCTTCCTCCAGCTTTGCTGTTGGTCCTGATCCTCAAGGCTTTGATTTTTATTGGTCCTCAGAATAGAAGACTGGCTTTCTAACTGTCCAGGGAGTGTGCCTGGGTTTCATTTCAGATTTCAGTTGCAGATGTCCTAAAATATTATAGTTAGGGACATCTTTGAATGCTAACCAGCTTGTAAATGTGGATGCTGTGAAGCAACCAGGTATATTGAAAGTGCTGCCCTATAAACAAAAGGCAACATCTGGTTCTGGGCATGCTGTGTAAGTTGTCTCTGCTTTCACTTGTGTGGATTTTCAGGTTTATTGCAGACATAAAATTAGCTTCGGTAAACGGATGCAGCTGCCTCCATATCTAAATTACTCCAGAAGGAGAAAGTAAACTACTTTAACTCCTGAAAATATTCACAACATTTACAGATGCTGGTTTCTAGGTCAGTAAAGGGGAAGTTGCTGCATTGAAAACCGATGCAGGCCATACTTGTTAGTTGCAAATGTTGTGGAGTTACGCTTGACATCTGGGCTGGTGTAGGAGACTGTAATGCTTTTCTGCATTTTTGTCATTATTACACGCATTTGTAGATGTGTGATATTTCTGGAAAGCCAGTAAAACTGTAGGTTGGGTAAATATTTTGGACAGGACACTTAATTGGCTCTAGCTGCATGTTTTTGTGGGGGGATGTACAGGTCGAGTCTGCATGTTGTCCAGTTTGACTAATTCGGACATTTGAGGTCTTCTGTGCCTTTCTTGTATTTGTCATTTAAATAAAAATATCAGAGCTTCCTTGGATCTATTAAAGCTGTACAAATGTGTGAAAGTAAGCACTTTTACAACCAGGTTTTGCTGACATTAACATATCTCCAGACAATGCTGTAGAGCTATATGTTAGAATAAATGTAAGTTTAGAAGCAGGGATTTGTTTTACTGCAGTCTGCTTTTGACATGCATCTGTACTCCAGACTTCATCAGTCTTGCCTAAAATGAAAATATTCACCTCGTAATATGACTGAGTTACTTTTACCTCATATTTTACTAGGAAATGTGCCGAGAATGAAATAACAATTTGTTATAAATGTGAACAGCTACAATAAAGAAAGCTTTGAAAACTGCCTGTCCAAAGAAAATGCTGCCACCTGGATTTAACAAAGCAAATATGTATAAGCTTCCTTATGCGTAATTACTACATGGATGATTGTTTCAGCTGGCAACAAGTTATTCAACTCCAACTGATGCAATGAGTAGCTTATTTAATAAGTAACAAAAACAAATCACAGACCTTTCATCTATGATTTTCCACATGCACAATGCACAGGGAACATGAGGGATTAGGATTGAACAGCTGTGGAGCCATAAGAAAACTACTAATCAGGGATAAAAAGGCTTCAATTTGCAAGAGAACACAAAGATCGAACATTGGAGCAATGAACGAAAGTCATGGTTCGAGTTCAGATTTTACCCTCTTCCAGAGGGATAGGTGTGGGATGCAGTGATGCACCCATCATTTCCCACCACAGAGATAATCTTTAAGATCTGCTGGACCAACTCTCACATAATTTCTAGAAGATTCCGGTGGAAAAACAAAGAAAACTCTGGATGGAATAAACATTTAGACACTGCAAAAGGTTGAAGATGTTGCTGCAATAATGCATACTGTAATCACAGCTAAAGATGGTCCAACAAAATATTAGTGTGTGGCTTTTAATTTTTGGATGTACACTATGCCACCATAAATTATTACCACAAAAGCTTGGCAAATAAAGAAACATTTTGGTTTGCAGGAGTAATTTAACAACTAGGAAAACCACAATGTTAGATGTACTGTCACAAGAGATTTTTTTAAGATACTTTTATAATTTCATCTGGAATTCCAACAGTCTGAAAGATAATGGAATTGATTTGTTTTTTTCTGATCTTGATAAGACTAGAGAAAGATGAACTTGGAAACATATAGTGAATTGTAAATTGTACATGTAATTATTCTTTTAATGCTGCAGATGTAAAAGTGTTATCATGGTACATTAACCTTACATTATATTCAAACGTTTTACATTTTCTCCAAAGTAGTTAGGCTGGCTTTTCCATTTGAGTTCTCATTTTCAAAAATCTTTCATAAAAATACAACTGCTTTGCCTAAAGTAAAGCCAAGTGATTTAAATAGTCTTTGACTTGGAAGGGACCCTGAACGGAACCCTAGTATTGGATTTTCATCCTACTTTTCAAACAATAGAGACCCACAGTCTTGTGAGTTTATTGAAAGCGGTAACTGATTGAGGACAGATGCTACAAGTATAAGAACATTTTCATCTGGCATTTTTCTACATATTTTTTCACTTCTACACATAACAAGATGAGATATCACAAGGCAATGAAAATGACTTGACCGTGCTGCACATACTGACAAATATTTACTATATTTACCACTATTTACTGTGCACTTGCAAGTCTGAATATTTTAGTGTAACTGTTAGGGGTGTTTTTTTTCTGCTGCTGAAGTCTTGCTCTTTTCTTTCTTCACCTGGCTCCTGTTCAGGACATGACCTCTGTTCTTTTTGAAAGCCGAGTTTATGCCTCATGCACAAGACCACTTTGACAGAATACTGTATGGTGTATGGGGTACACGGCTTCTGGGGTTTCACTTACATCTTGGCCCACCTTCACGTCAACCCGTTTGCAAACCAAAACTGGCTCCATAATTCATCCCAGGCTAGCCAACAAAAACGTAAATAAAGAACAAAAGTAGCTTGTTCTCCACATATCAGAGGGCCTCTTCAGCAGTGGAACTCCCTTAAAACTGATCCTGCTGCAGGCCTGACCCTGGCCTTTTCTCTTCACTCCATTTTCTAAAGCAGCAGTTACAAGGCAGCGCGCCATAGTCTGTTTGCTGCCCTTATCTCACATTGGCAGACATTGGGTCTCCCCATAGTCTGGACTTCTGTCTGAGCCTGAGCACCTAGAGGGCTGATTGTTTTCCTTCATCTGCACAGCCATCTCCTCTTTCAGACTACTTCAAATTAATTGACTTTAATTTGCCTTTTGTGTCCTCCAACGGATAGTGTACCTCTTGAATGCGCTGTTTGTAGCAAGTGTCAATTAAAAAGGCATCACCCAGTAAAACCTGTGAACAATCAACTTTAATTAATATCAAGGGTTTATTGTGTGTGGTGCAGGTCTCAGTTTGGCTCTTAGCACTTGATAACTGTTTGACCATGAAGTTTAAGTGCCGGTTTGGAGGCTGAGCGTAACGAAGCCCATCGGCTTAAATGAAGCCAGTCCGTAAAATGGCTTCATCAGGCACATTATTTTAATACAAGGAGAGCATTAGTACTGTAATTTGGCCACAGTCTTTCTTTCATTACAATAAAAAAACACGTTAGAATTACAGGACAGACGATTTATAATTATGAAACAAGTAATTATTGATTGGGACCTCCATAAACTGTTAAAAGATAAAAGCAAGGGTGGTTTATATTGCTGCTTGTCACAGTTTTGTGTTAAGTGGCCTAACTGTGATGTATTAACCAATGATTAAAAGGGTCTATTTCAAAAATAAGATAAATACACTTTGCTTTTGAAGCATAATCAATGAAACATTAATCAGCAATCTGATGTGTAATGATGGCACTTGACTAAAAGTAATGCTTCAACTGTTGACTGTGCGTTCCATGACTTGGTATGTTTTTATGATGAACTGCCTTGTTGCTGAAATGTGCTATACAGATAAACTTGAAACTTGAACTTGAAAGTCTGCATTCTGTCTGTGAAGCAACAATACTAAAAAGGGGCTCCATCATGCAGCTTGATAGCAGTTTTTCTGTCCAGTAACAGCTTTGTGAAGTATCAAACAACAATTGTCACACCAATGTCACAATCACAAAGGCAAAGCAAGTTTGTTCATATTGCACCATTTATGCACAAGGCATTCGAAGTGTTTGCAGGGCCTCAGAAGGACAAAGAAGATCTTTACTATGAATTAACCCAACCCAGTTCACCAACAATAATAATTTATCACATTACAACACAAACCACATCCACCATATTGGATTTGTTCTCACAGTGGAGGAAAAAAAATACTACTTGAAACAGAGAGCATAGAAACTACTTGTGTACAAAGAACATAGTTTAAGCTTTTGTTGTACTGCTTAAAATTAAGGTATATTCCTTAATTTGTTTTGCGAATTTTATATTTTAAAGGCTAGACAGACACCATTGTTATCAGTATAGTAATTCACTCTTATTGATGGCCTACTCTTCCCCGTACTTTCAGTGTACATCACTGTTATGTTTTTGTTTGTATAGGATCCATAAGGTGTGTTTTTAAAATCTGGGCGAAGACATGAATGTCACTTCCTGACCTTTGGCAGTCTCCCTTATCTGGAAATGTTCTCACTTCCTCACCAACATTCCACTTTATTGTGCAGAGTCTGTCTCACGTCAAGAAGGCTTTTACAGATTGAACCAGATAATGATTTTCCATCGTGATCTTAGTTTTTCTCCCTCACAATTATTTCCTGTCCATCTAATGCTCATTTTCCTTTTCTTTGTTTTCTTGTTAATCATTTCTAATAACAGCATGGATGATGTCAGTGAAGTATTTTGATTCTACTTTACACTCAAGTACTGAAGCTTCTTCACAATGGATGCGTTCACACCAGACATTTCTCTGTGCCCATCTCATTTTGCAACTACTACACGATCCTTCTCATTTTCCAGCAGCTTCTGTGATCTGCAGTAAAACCTAATTGCTCTAATTAAAGTGACAGTCAACCAATAAGGACCATTGTCTTTGTCAAGTATCACATCAATATTTCATCCATTTGTTCTCCTGATTGGTACTCTCCTGTAGTGTTGCCAAAAGACACTCATTATTATGGATTCTTTTAGTTATAATGCCTGATAACACCACCAGCCCTAATGCCTTTTTTCATTTTAAAACTCAACTGCCACCTTTGCATCTAGTGGGTAGATGCTCTGCATTTAATATCAAGAGTGTGTACTTTTTTCTGAGAATTTACATAACTTTCAATCTACTGCTCCTGACTAGGTAAACAGGCAATAAATACAAGTGTAAAATGCACACATATATGGGATTATTTCTTCTTCATGTGTTTGTGTAGTGTTGGCCACATTTATTTGCAAATGCAGATGTAAGACGCATCAAAATATCTTTTTATTGCAACAGCATAATCTTATTCTAAGAAATTCAGGCTCAATTTGCAGTTCTAGACAACAATCCAACA
This sequence comes from Brachyrhaphis roseni, assembly GCA_903066815.1. NCBI lineage: Eukaryota > Metazoa > Chordata > Actinopteri > Cyprinodontiformes > Poeciliidae > Brachyrhaphis > Brachyrhaphis roseni. Next base: position 31,264 of record CAEFZY010015446.1, read on the forward strand.
TTTAATTTAATTAAACTTACTCAGTGGGGAAAATTATGTTAAATAATTGTTTGAACAAAATCAACAGCGCACAGTTATTGTTGCCCCTAACAATTATTTAAAATGAATCTAACTTTGATACTAAATCTTTTCAAGTAAAGAAATAATAATAAAAAAAAAAGTAATTAATGACTTTCTGTTTCCACAAGGTATAACATTACTTGAGTGGAGTGGAAAACTATTCTCACCACCGTGGATACTGAGGTAGAAAAATCCTTAGTTTTCCGTTGGAAAACTCAAATCCAACCCCTTTTTCAAATCATCATTCATGCCATAACATATACATTCTTTACACCTCACAGTTGACCAAAATGTGTCAACACACAACACGCTCTTTATCTCAACAGATCAACGTGTGGCATGTGAAAGGACAAAATGACCTATGGAGAATTCCTGTTTTGTTTTTTGGGTGGGGTGGGTTTGCTCAAGAGTGGTGTCTTAGGGTAAACACCTCTTCACACAACAAATTAATGCCACCTCTATGCGTTTTCTGTCAAAAGGAAGCATTTTTTATTTTTTTAGAAATGTAGACATGCAGAGATTACAAAACTCTTCTAGGTCTAACTGGATCTATGTGCTGTGTGTTTATGGAACCAGATTGTAATTTTTCAGCAACAAATACTCCAGGTTTTACATGAATCAAAGGCTACTCATCCCCATCTGGGCAGTGGATGATATCTGATGTCTTTTTTTTTTTTTTTCAAACTGCATGGTACCTTTAAGTTGACATACCAGGATACTTTAAATAAGAAATTGGTGGACTCTACCAGTAAACTTAATATAGGTCTAAAGAGAAATGCTTAAAAAATATGTCCTTTTGTGTTCTTCAACCTTATGAAATGCTGTTCAAAAACACTAAATGCTGATATTTTGGGAAATGTGGGTTTATAGAAAGTGTTGGGGTGCCAATGTGTAACTTGTGATCTTATTGAATTACAGTTTGCTTAATGTCAGCTTCTTTCCCACACTAAATGAATGTACTCAAGTTAAAGGTTGTATTGAAGAAAAAAATATTCTGGGTGAAATTCCGCTACTCCAGCAAGGGGGTACCTATAAATCTGGCTGCCTTTGCATTTCAATGTTAATTTACATTACAATTTTATCATTAGTCATAATCCTGTTGTTTAGTATTTAGTGTTTATTATTCAAGCTGGCAAAATTAAGCGTGGAATACTTGGCCTAGATTGACATTTACCCCCAACATATGCATTGAGCCGGTTTGTTCCCCTCCCAAGGTATGAAAACAGTGGCCACTAAATTCAAACTTCCAATTAATCATCCTCTATAAAGGTGTTTTTCTCAGCAATCTCTTTGGATGGCATAAAGTAGGAACATATTTATATTCAGCTCACATTTAGTGTGACATATAAGGTCTAATGGTCATTGCAAAGACAAATTTCACAAAACAAAGGTACCAGCGGCGATAATACATCTTCTACGCTCTGTCAAACACACATTAAAACTGCTCAAAAAAATATATATATATATATCACAGCTCTAAATAAAACCTTGACTGAGGTAAATGAGGAGAAAATCTAAGCAATATACTACATGTTACATTTTAACCATCTGTTTTAAAATGTTTTTATTGATAAATATAAATACTCAATAAAAATAACTAACATGTTCACAAGCTACAAGGGTTAAGTTTTCCTTTTACGCACAGTTGTAATGTGTGGACAGGGAAGATGGCACCTGTCTCATAGTGGACCTGCTGCTATCTGTGGAATGTCTTTTGGGACGGTTTGGCATTAACCTCACTGTGTGACGTTCCCTTTCCTCTCCACCCGTTCAACCCAGCCCCGTGTGAGATACAGTACTTGCCAGATCCACTCTGTCATCACAGCATTAATTAAAATGCCACGCAGCAAAGGACCGGATCCCTTTTGGGCCGTGGTGTATGCATGAATGACATGCACATGTGTGCTCCCACTCACACTGTGTCCAGTCTGACACAGGGACATGTTTTCAGATTAAATGACCTTGGGGGACTTGTAACAAAATGGTCACCTTTTGTATCTGATGGACAGATGTCGCCCTGGCTTCCATTCATAGATATGTTTCCCCTTATTGAATATAATTATATTGCAACACATTACTTATGCCCATGTGTCTGGCTGAACTTGCCCCAAACTATAGCCATCTGGCTTCTGCTGATGATTTGCATTTGCATAGTTTTTCTTGCTGTGACAACTATTTTGTCAAAGGTTCAAAATTACCTTCTCTCATTGTTGTTTAATTCATGGCTCTCACAAGGCTCACGATTCATTTGAAGGGATTCAAGTAAATTGAGTACAAAAGGAGGTTACTTATTTATCCCAGAGCCCAGTGATGCTACGGCATAGAGACAAAGGAGTTGAGATACTAAATGAATTCTGTTGTGCTGTGTGCTTTTGCTACCTATCACAATAATTTGATTAGTGACCTGGTAATTATAGATGTATAGGACCTTTTTGTTCAAGTCCTCTGGGGTTCCTGGGGCCAAAGTCTATGGTAAAGGGCCCGGCCCCTTTCCAAAGCAGCGCTGCCCTCATGTCATGTATGCACAAAACTGTATGAACGGGTGATTAATGACCAAGCTCGTGGTGCCATTGAGAAGTTGTGGTGACTCCTCACAAAAGCCACCACCCTTGTCACATTAGCACCAGTCTGGGAACATTTAGCCTCATGCTGCTGGCTTGCAATACAGACAAGTTGTTTTACACCGATTCATAATACAAAGACTGTCTGCCTCAAAATAAATAAAGAAGAAATTTATTTAACTTTCTCTCATTTTCTCTGAAATCCTAAGATTTTGTTTGCCCTCTCCTTAATGTACTTTTGGAATCCATTTATAATAAGACGAGTTTTGCAGCACACATTTCCTGCCGACCTCTGATTTCATTAGCACAGTTTTCATCAGTTAGTCTTCTGTATCAGTTGTGTCTTCAGCTAACAATAAACCAGCACAATTATAAAATGAGGAATGGCCCTGCCAGAGTTCTTTTCTTTTTCTATAAAAAGAACAAAAAAACTTTTCTTTTATCTTCTAAACTGATTATATTTTTGCAAAAATGAGCTGAATCATTATTGCTCCTAAAAAGCTTACCGATTCATAAAAACTTCATCTGATTTTTGAAATGTGTGTTGATTAAGTGAATTTTGTCTTATACATGTCCGGCAAAAGTATCCATATCACAGCATATTTATGTGCTTAAATAGCCCAGTCAAATCCCAGGCCTAAATTCACTTAAGAATCTCATGGAAGAAATTTGTTTTATTCCAATTTCATGTTTGGACACATTCTGTCAAATCTGACTGAGCTTGTACTATCAAAAAAGGGTAGGGATAATTTTGCAAGGCACTGTTAAATAACTGCCAAACTGAGATCACATGTGAAAGCTTTCTGTTTTACAAACTTCCTTTCTGTGTTGAAATCTATTTTTCTTCCACGGGAACATTGAGGTGTGAATTAATAAACCCTGGTGCACTCTTCCTTGTCTACAGGATCCTGCTTTCACCACAGCTATCACCTTTAATAAGAGTTTTTGTTAAAGACATTTGTAGCTTTGGTGTAACCTTTAGCGCTTCAACACCATTGTGATATGTGTCGTTCTCGCAGCTTTAACAACAAGTGGCACGTCTTCAAAATGTCCTGAGATATTTTTATTTTTACTTTTAAACCTCGCTATAAATGAACTCAAACAGTACAGACAGTTGTTCAGATATGATGAAAACAAATGGCAAGCCTGTTGTTTCTGTGTCAAAGTAGATTGTAAACTGTTTTTTAAGCAGTTGGCCTTTCTGAGCAAAACTGATTTCTCCATAAATACTGCACACACACTGAGCAGTAGTTTCTCTTGCATTGCCACACTCAAAGATCCATTTATGACAGCTAACAGCAGCTGCTGGGAAAAGAGATTTGCTTACATGCTCTTAAAGAACCAGCTTTTAGTGAGAAATCAGCTTCCTTCCAGGTAGCTGAAAATTGTGTTTATTGTACTGTAGCGACCTGGTAGTTGCAAATCCTAACACGAAGCCAACAACATCAGGCATCAGCTTCCACATCGTTTCTCCACTGAACCTTTACTGGAAGCCCGACTCGCTGATTATATCTACATCAAGGCCTCCTGAGATGTTGTTGTTGTGTTGTTATGCTGCAGAGCCAAATTAAACAGAACAACAGGAACTCTTCATCAGAAAAGTTTGTCAATGAGAATCTAATAAAACGTGAATGCTGAAAGTTGATTTTTATCTAGGCTTATTGAGTTTATTTTCCACTAATAGACCTCCATTCCTGGAATAGATATAGATAACCTTCAATTTCTTAAAAAATATTAAATTGTTGACGCAAATGAGCCAAATTAGATTTTGATCAGTTATTTTGCTGGTTGATCATGACTTATTTGAGCTGTTCTCTCTTAATTTAAAAAAGAATAAATGATATAAATGATGTTGGATAAGACCAGTCAACATCAGACAACATTTTGGATAACATAAAAATCAGCTTTAAAAATGTTTTTTTTTTCTCAATTGAACTTGGCAATAGACTATCTAGTACAGACTTTTTATTTTGTGATCATTTAAGTTTGTCTTTCCATATTGATTGCAAGAGGTAGATAACAAAGCATACCAAGAAACCAGCACATATGGTCCCATTGACAGATGTTGTTTTAAGCTGCGTGAATGTCTGTGTGAATGTCAACACACATTACACTACTAACTTAAGCAGGTTTTAAGCAGTGGTGATCGGAGGATTACAGTGGCTTACATCCTTTGACCCTACCCCTCCCACAAGCCCAGTGTGTCACTTGATTGAAATGGATTCCTCTGACTTATTCGAAAACCAAAGAATTTCCCATCATCCGTCAGTTTCATTGTTCTTGCCTCTTTTCTTCTGTTTCGATTTTTAAATTCCACCAAATGAAAAATGATTCCTTGGTATTTTGTACAACAGACAGCTCTTTGCCCCCAGCTCCTCAATGGGGAGGAAATGAGTTGTGGGAGCAGATTCCTCTCACACAGAGATCTCAGTAATCGCGTAGCTGTGTGTCACCAGCACACCGCAGTGACAGCAGCCTTTAATTAATCCCACATCCCACCACCCCGTCTTGCCCATTGGTGGTTTCTCCCCTAAACTTTTTCCTCTGAACTTTTGTTTGGTTGCAGCAGTCGGGGGGCTTTTCTCTGCAGTCTCCCAACCCACTGCAGTGTTATGTGCAAAACATTCAAAGTTACAGGATGCCTCTGCTGTTGACTTATTCACATTGGTTTTTGTTTGCTCCTCCAAACCAGACTCGGTGTTTGTGAAATGTACACAGTAAAATTTACAGAGTTCAATCAACACTATACCGAGTCTATTTGGTCCCTATCAGAATTGGTGTTAATTTAACTCTTTTCAGAGTTATTTCAACAAGAAACTGAGTAGTGTTAACACTTGAAAAAGTTATAGCTATTCAAACTGTTGTTGAAATAACTCTGAAAAGAGTTAAATTAACACCAATTCTGATAGGGACCAAATAGACTCAGCATAGTGTTAATTTAACTCTGCAGAATTTACTGTGTAGTCATTACTAGTAGATGGCCCACACTGAGTAATGTATCCTACTGGTAGCATCACATTGGCTCGATAAGACACTTATTAACTATGACACCGAATATTTACAATTTTAAAAGATACTGAATCTGCTGAAATTCTCTCGCCCCTTTGAAACATAGGAAAATATTGAAATCCTTGACCAAATGTGAAGCTTTAGCTAAAATCTGGCTGCGTTGTCTTAGTGAAGGGAAGGCTAGATAGACTTCACAGGAGAGATAAACTGAGCTCACGCCTGAAGGTCAGACTGTCAGTCGGGTATTATCAGATCTGCTGAGACTGACTCCTGTGCAACTGCAGCATCACAGAACCAAATCAGGATTATGACTTTAGAGAATTTCTGTAAGACAGTTGATCATATATATCTTGGTAATATATAATGGTTCTCTCATTACATTAATATCAGTAAAAATAAAGACGCACAGAGAAATTATCTACTGAGTTCAACTGACACACTGAATGCTCTACCAGCCCTGGTTTCTGATCTGCTGGTTGGAAACTAAAAGTCTAATCTTTTTCAGTAAACACACCTTTCTTGACTGAAGTTTACATTTTAGCAAGTTTTCACACCAAAGCTGTTTGGATTACTTAAGGTAGACAACAGTTGTTGCTGTTTTATTTTTTCAAACTATCTGCTGGATATGTTGGAAAAGTGTATTCAAACTGGAGTTTGAATGAATTGATTGAAGACAGACTGAAAATTGGGGTCATGGTTTACTTACAAAATGAACCGTTCACTTATTGTTGGGAAAGCAAACAGACCATATAGCAAATAAAAAGGAGTGATGATGCCCCACATGACCAGCTGTTGTAACCAAAGAATGTCTTGGTAGACTGGTCTGTTTTGAAAAGTGTGGGAGAAAATAAACTAAATCACCTAGAGGTTTGACATTTTTCAACTTTCTGATCCTGTAGTAATGATAATTGTGCTAATCTGCTAGACAGGTCAAATTCTAATACAAATGGGTAAAGACTGCTTAAGATAATTGTCTCTAAAGTTTCTGCAGTTGTTACAGCAGCAAACAAAATAAGAAATATTTAAATCTAAGAATTAAATAAGGCAATTTAAAATAAAAGGAATAAAATGATCCTACTCACAATTGTAATAATTTTAAACACAAAATAAACAAATATGTTTAAGCAGTTGCATAGTGTTACCTTTGTAATTATTTTTGTTTTGAAATATAAGTTAAATTCTGTTTGATGTAAGAGCTGTGTAATTGCTTTCTTTTACACAGTGTGTGGTCCTAAAGATTTGGCAAACCAGTAGGTGAAAGCTAATTCATTTTACATGGATTTAAAACAGTTAAGTAGTGATTTTGTGTAGTTGGTTTATTTGTGCTCACATCTCAGCTCAACGACCTTCAGGACTTTACTGTATTTGTAGACTTGTCGTATATTTTAGTTCTTTTAGATGAAGTTGTTGTTTATGTTTCACTGGGAACATTTGATTAAATGATGCTGAAAGTAGAGAAGCATGTCTTGTTTTTTAGTTCTAATTTTTAAACAAATCTTTATTGGCCGCTTGAAGCTTTCCAAAATTTATGACCAGAAATTGGCCAGACAACCTCATATTCCTGCGTCTGTACTTAAAGAGCGTGCTGTCGTATGGTCAGCCTGGAATAATTCTTCATTTGAAAAGCTGCAGCTTTTTCTGTGTTTCACACCTAAAAGCCAAAGTGAGAAGGACGCGTGCAGCAGAACACTGCAGTTATAAACCGTGGCTTGCTTTCAGCATTACTTGGCTGTAGCAGGCATTAGGTTCACAAAGTGGGCTAAACTTGCATGCGATTAGACTGTCAGCGTCTGAAAATAATGAGCTGCAGACAGAGCCACATTGGCATGCAAATACTGTACTGACATTCAAAGCTGGCTTAACATAAATGAGGGAAGAAAATGGATCGAAGTGAAGCTTTTGCCTCACTGCTGAGCTTCAAACCTGCTGGGGGTTAGACACAAGTTGGGCCCTATCAGAACCTTCAGAAATGAAATGATTTCTCTTCTGCATCAGACTTTGTAGACAAATGAAAGTGAGGGTCGATTAAGTTCTAAGGGGGGATGTGGTGTTGATCTCATAAAGGGCATCAGGAGATGTATGGCTTCTTACAAGATCATTTAAACCACTTAAAGTAAGACAGAAATTAATGGCTGCCACAGAGAAGAGTCAATTATATGGACATTTTCATAACATATTGTGTATAATTCATAGTGTAATGCCATCAGCACTAATCAGCTCCTCTGCTTTTGTTTTGGTTATTGCCTGTTTTAAATGAGACTATCGACTCTGTATTCTAGGGTGCACAATAAGTTGTGAAATAGAAGTGTCGTCATTGTCTGGTGTTGTCGACTGGCGTGGTCTTGATGGCAAAGCCTCTTGTTAATTTATATTAATGTCAGCCAATTCTGAGTTGCGATGGATATATGTGCATGCCTTGTGCTTTCAGGCAAAAAATTGGATTCATTAAGAAGACGGAGGAGCTGGTTAAGTTTTTTGGCCTTGTGGTTTCAGGTCACTGAGTAATGTGAAGAGATGGAGAGGGTCCTGGCCTGGAGGTTGGGGGGAGCCAGTCAGAGATGGAGGACGAAGGACAACACCCCCACATTGGGCGACATCACTCACAATGACATGTCTCTCACCATACAGTGTTGTCTCTCCTCCGCTCTTTTGCTGCCAGAACACATTGCACCAATGACCGGGAGCCACATGACAGTCAAAGGACAACTGGGTAGAAAAGACTTGACAACTTGAGCGTCGTTTTCTACTCTATATTAATATGCATGTATGATGGTTTATGCTAATTCGATGTAGGGACAATGTGCACTGGTTCACATGAAAGCACAAGTAATCATAACCAGCATTAATTATTACAAACAAACATAAAACACTCGCAGATGGAGACATTCACATGAGTTAGTCCTTCAGTGTCGGATGCAATTAGGCATGGGCTGGCATGAGATCCTCACATTACAGCACAAAGTAAAAATATCACTGCTTCATGGTATCAAAGTGTTTAGAAAAATACAGTTACAATGCTTTCTGTAACATTGTTTCAATTTTTGTTTCTATAGATTTATTTTAAAATATATTCCAAAAGCTATAGTTTTCTAAAAAGTACTTACCCTACATAGAGATGTCACTTTATTTGTAATAAAACCAGAAGATATTTAAGTTTATCTTTTGTGTATATTACCTCAAAAACATTTGTTCTTACTTTATTATACTTGTTGTTAATATAAATATAATAACCTATTTGCTAACATTTTGTGACTTTTATGCACTAAATTGAAATTGTAATCTTTGAAATGCTTTGCAGTATATTTGGTGAAATGTGAATTTTAAAGATCTAACTAATTCATTTTAAAGATTAAAGCTCATCATTCGGTTTTTGTACAATTTAACAAATATGTTGGATGTTTATAAACAAGCTTTAAAAGTTGGATTTAATTCTGTGCCCACTGATAAATTCAAGCATCAATATTCTTTTTACCATATACCAATTGGAAAAAAAAAAAGTCATCCTGCAAAAATAATGGTAAACTTCCTAGCGCCTTGATTGTGGTGTTTGAATTATTATTTTTTAAACAATTGGTTCAATTAGACCTTAATACAAAGCTTTGTTTGTTCTGCAAAAACCTGATTAAGCACAATTATTGAGTACAGAAAGTACCCTGAAAGCTCTGGCTGGATACATCAAAATACCTGCTGCAAAAAGCCTGAAATCTGTTTTTTTTTTTTTTTTTTTTTTTAACCGACATATTTATCATTGCACCAATAAATGCCAAATGATAGTGTGATTCATTTTATTTTAACATAATTTTCTCTGTGTAGTAGATGTAAGTTGATTCAAAATTATGCCATGCTGAGCTTCAAAATTATTGCAAATGTCAATACAAATACAGAACATAATTTAATTTGCCAGTGAGGCCGACTGATTTAAATTTTTCTGAAAAGTTTTGTTCATTTTAGGACTTTATTGTAAAGTAAAATATGTGGTATGAGATATGTGGCTCATATCTAAAACCCCCTCATATCTAAACTGCTGGATTGCTGTAATAAAGTTAACCTGGTTGCCAAAAAAAGTACAAATGGCATAATTTTTTTCCTATGCAGCTATATAGTTGTGTTTTTTTAAATCGCTACTACATAGGAATAGCACTGCGTTTTACTTCAGTGTTTTGGTAAGAAAAAATGAAAACAGCTTTGAACAAAAAAGAAAAACGGTTTGCCACTAAAGACACGGTGAGGGTAGATCAGAAATAAATCTCATCAAAGCTTTTACAACATGTCCCTTGTTTTATAGTCTTTAAATAAACGTGCATTGCATACAAAATTACTTAGGGGAACAAGAACAGAATTAACGGAGGTCTTAGGGTGTTAGGCTGTTGACAATAGTAATTCGAGCCCATAAATGGTCTGTTCAGTATGAATTCTCTCTTAAATATGATATAGGGCTATAATTGTCGAACATTGTGAAGATGATATTGCTGTGATTAACCCTCATTATCACAATGTTCGCACTGCTCAATAGCAGCTTGGTGCGTCAAAGGTAGGAAAACTCCATCCGTCCGGCCAAACATATTATTACCCGAGCATGAATGCATGGCGCTTCAAATATAACATGCGATACTGCATTCAAGCAGACATTTTTGACTGTGATTTTGCTAATATTGATATTGTCATTACAATTGCAATTCTTTATAATGTGCAGCTGTAATGTGAGAAGGAGTTAAACAAAACCTTTTTTTTTTTCCTCATCCATGCCTCTTAGATGAGGCATATTTATTTTCAAAATCTTTGTTAAACTCCAATAAAAAATATTTACTTTTGATACAAACTGACATTTTGCTTTGCAAAGATCTCTTAACCATTATGGGAAAAGTTGTCTTGTAACACTTAAAAGATAATAAACCAGCAAAAATTTTGTTAGAATCAAACAAGTCTTAGCATTGAGCTTTAGTCTCTCCTTGTTATTGTCTCTTTGTTGGGTCCTAAAGGCTCTGAAATAATTACAGAGTATTAGACTTTTCTTTAAAATGCTGGTCTCCATATTTTCAGGCATCACTTTTGGGAATTCTGGATAATAAAAGGCAGAAGACCTTTTCTTGAGCAAAGCATTCTAATGATGGGCTTGTTGCTGGTCAAGGTCTCTGATGTACATCAATTTTTCATCTCTTGAGATCTTTGAACCAAGTCTGACCTGACCTTCACGACCTCTAATCAGTCAAAGGGTCACAGGGATTGTACTTTTTGATCCAACTAATGGTGCTGATGGAGAGAAACCATGCACAGCTACCAGAAACTGCGAGGTCAATCAGGGGAGCATAAACGCAGGCATCTATAGGTATGCAAATGTGACCGACTGACTGACCACAGCGGTACAATGGGAATAACAGGAGCTTGGGGCAGACAGTGCAGCTGCCCCCATTAGCTTTAATCGCTGGGTTGCATAAAAGGAAAAACATCATCAAGCTGCATGTGTCAAGCAAGAGACAAATGCTTCAAGCAGCTTCTGTTGTTTAGAGGATTGTTTGACCTTAGTGAGAACTTGACAGTGATTAAAGAATAGTTTAAAGGGACACATCGGTCAGGGGTCGTGGGTGATAAGTCTGCACAGAGGGTTGTAAGGAGTCCGGTTCATCAATTTTGTCCCTTACGTGGTTCACTCAAAATGCTCTTTTCACACTTTTTTTTTTTTTGTGTGTTCAACCAGGTTGTGTCATTACAAACATGCAAAAAAAAAAAAAAAAAAAAAAAAAAACACAAAAGGTTTCTGACTAAAAGAACTACAATTTTTTTCAACTTTGAATCATGTTTCTGGCTCAATAATAATTCAGCAAACATTTCAGGAGTTTATCATAATATCTGAATATTGGATCACTCCAATAATTTTCAATTTATGGTATCTGTTGAGTTCCTTATTCATTAGTGACACTGAGGGTATGAAACCTGCTGATATATTTTAGTTAAGCTTGGAGTATACATATTAAAATTGTATTTTGTTTTTTTTCTTTCTTAGTGTGAGCTATGTGAAATTACAACAGATATTTTGTTTATTATATGTTGTACAGGGTTAGGCTTTTTGTGACTGTCTAAATATTTAATTTAGAAAAGTAAACAGAGGCTTACAAAAAACAAATGGTTGACATCATTCATAGTCAAATAATTAGTATTGGTAATGAGATAAAGCTTGTTTGGTAAAACAACTAATTTTGATTCTCAGTTAATGTGATATTCAGTGCCTTGCAAAAGTATTTATTCTTCCCGAACATTTTTACATTTTCTCAAATTACGACCACAATCTTTGATGCATTGAATGCAATATAATTATTTTTAAAAGTTACATTGCAAATAAATATGTTGAAAGAGAAGGTACTTCTGTATTCAGCCTCCTTTACTCAGACAGCCTTAAGCAAATCACCTATTTAGAGAAAAGCATCCAACTATCCATCCATCCATCCATCCATCCATCCATCCATTTTCTTCCACTTAGCCGGGATCGGGTCGCGGGGGTAGCAGCTTCAGAAGGGAGGCATCCAACTATTTATATTTAAATAACTAAATCAATAGACTTGTGGACTGAATAAATAAATAAAAATTCAGTGCATCCACTTGCCATTCAGAGTTATCGGTTTGAGGTTGGGGGGAAGCCTGGCTATTGTTTAGTAAAGTGTAATTAAATTGACGCAGTGTGATTAACTGAAATACATATACAAAAATCCTTGAAAACCATGTGTCATGTTGCTACAGTTATGAATAACTTTGTCTTGGTCTGTCATATAACATTAAAATGGAAAACACTGTTGTAAGGCTTCAAAATGTAAAAAAAAAAAGAAAAGGAGAAGAATATAAGGCATCGTGTGCTTTCGTAGGTCAGGGTTTATGACGTTAATGAGGTAAGGGTGACTTTGCTGTTTTTTGCAGCTTTCTTCAGTTTAACTGAAGGCTTTATATGACAGCATAAGCCTGAGGATGTGTGAACATAATGGCTTAATGGAAATATGCTTTTATTTATATAATTTACAAGCATAAAAATAACAAAACATTTAATATGAGGTCCTTATGGGTTTCAATATGCAAAATTGTTTTTTTTTTTTTACAATTTTCTTCAGCGATTTCATATGACCTTAATTGAGCCTCTGCCAGTGTGAACAGCAATTGTGCTGCCTGAAGCTGTGTAGACTCTGTGCACTGCAGAGAGGGGCATCCCCTGCAGGGTCTGCTTGTACCACCCCTCCATATGGTGGTCTGTTGTGTGCCTGATGCCTGGGAGGTTTATCAAACCCGAGAGTCCAGTGTCTCAATTTCTGCTCCATTGTGGTATTTTTCTTCCTGACCCATTGTTGGGTTACACATGACTTACCAGCAGGATAGAACTACAGCAGCCTCAAGCAGATGTTGCTCTGCTTGTGGTGTGGTACCAGTATGAGTTAATTTTACATCCCATTCCATATTGTAAAAGGGGAAATGTGCATAAAGGATAAAAAGAGGATGTTTTAAATTTCCTATCATTTTCAAATTATGCTTTTAGTGGATAATTTGAGCTATCAATGAATTAAATTGGACCCCTGGAGCCTCTCAGGCTCTATGGTGCTTACATAGAATTTGAAAAATTAATATAATCATAATAAACTCAGAAATTATATCCATAGTGACATATAGTACTTGAATAGAAATATTTTAATTTACTCTGAGTGTAGTTTTGTTGTATTCAATGTAAGACAGGGAAAAGTTGTTTTTGTCCACTTTTATTCTTTAATATGACCAATATTTCTCATATTCAAGTGTGTATGAAAAAAAGTCACTGGTTTCTTAAAAAGCTAAATACAATAAGCATTAGATCAAGGCACATACAAGACTGGCCAAAGGGCATAAAATGCACTTTGGTTTTTCAATTGTAAAGAACCGTTAACTTCAAATTGTGGCAACAAAAAAAGTGTCCATTTGGAAAATAATACGAAAATAATACTCATGGGGGATTAAGGAGTTGCTGACACGGTGGTAATTTGTATGAAAGCCAACAAGATGGGGCTTTTTTGGCCTGTAGACTAGAATGACGTATGGTACATAGTACTTAAGAATGCCGCCATTGTCATTTGGCCATTCTACAAATAGAGTAGGTGGTAGTGGGGGGTCCTATGTGTCAGCCAGACATGTCTACTTAGTTAAGGTTGGTGTGCTTTATGCCCTGTGCTGTGGCCTACAATCCTATCAGATACATTGGAACCCTGCTTTGCTGTGTTTTGTCTACCTGTAAAACAGAGCAAAATAACACACCCAGCAAAGCGGAAATAATAACATCATGGCACCTCATTTTTAGTTATTCATAACCACACATTAGGTGAATACTTGAGTAAAATTCTTGGTCCATAGTAAGTGGAGACAGCTAGTCTCTACTCATTCTTTAAGATCCTTTAACGTGCCTGCTTGGTGAATTGGTCGATCATCTGTGCCTTACATTACTTGCCTTGTCATTTTTTTGCCTTTTTGTTTTTCTAACAGCCACAAAGTTAAAATAATGACCTGTGCTTATATTACAAGGTTTCCTAAAGTCTGATTGTTCAACACAGCAATGAAAACCCACTTTCACAGTTGACAAGTCATCATATCTTAATAGAACACAGAGTTTCTTTAGTCGGTTGGTAACCTTAAGCAAAGGAAATACAGTACAAATTACTACAAATCCCTAAAATATAGAATTGCATTTGATAGTTCAGTGACAGCCTGCAATTGGAATCTTCTCAGTCTTCATAAAATGTCCTTAAATATAAATTATATGGCAAATGTACAGAACATTGCTCACTCAGTCTCATATATCCAGTGTTTTGTAAAAGTCTTGCCGTTCTGTTTTTGTCACACACTGCTCTTGGATGTCTGTATGCATCATCATGAATGGGAATGATCTGAATCTGGTATTCCACTGTCTCTGTAGCTCCTGTTGTTAATGCTGTTCTCATTGTGTGGACTTTTGTATAAACTTAAGCCATTTGGTGGGAAAATTGTGTGTATCACAAACTCCTCCTTGGACACGGGCAGATGATTTATAGGTATCATTTGAAAAGAAGTTTCTCTTATCTCCAGAATGGAATTGTCCTTCTTGGTGCCAGCCTCAGCGTAGTCGTCCTTTCTCCGTCGACCTTTGTTGTAGGTGCAGTTCCTGGAAAAAAGCGACCCATTCCTGTGCACATACCAGCACACCAGTGCCAGCATGATTATTGCCAAAAGAGCCACAGCCCCTCCGATAATGGCAGCCAAAGGCAGACTGGAATTTTTATAAGGCTCTTTTTCCTGCTCTCTATTTAAAGTTGTAGTCGGTTGGTAGGATTTGTGAGGCCCGGTCTCTGTCTCGATGCAAACGGGGGTCTCATCTGACAGGTAAATATTGCTGGTCTCCATGGGAACCATGCATATCCTATAGGCAGAGTCTGGCTCCAGTGCAGTGAGGAGATACTCTGTCCTCTCTCCCTGCACAATGGTTTCAGTTATGGAGCCAAAGGCAGGGCTGTGTCCCAGCTTTAGCCAGCTGAGCCGCAGGGCAGTCATGGGTTGTGACACTCTCCATGATATATGAATTGCATCTGCACTACTTGATTTCACACTGATGGTGATGATCTTTCTGCCTGAAGAGCTGGTAGTACTGTGGTAATTCTTACTGATGTCAGGCCCTTTCACCACAGGCCTTCTGGTGACAAACGATGGCCACTGGGGCTGTGATGGGCGTAAATTGTTGGAGACTGTGCTTGTCTCATATGTGGAGAACAGTTCTGAATCAGCACAGTCAAACATATCTGTGGTCAGATCTTTAATAGCCATGCCTTTGACCTTATCTGGACCCTGGCACATGAAACCACGTACATTTACTTTTGTTGGCAGTGATCGCAACCAGTCCCGTACCCATTTCATCCTGCAAGTGCACTGCCACGGGTTGTTTCTCAGCAGAAGATGTGTAAGATTGTCCAAATCTTCAAATACACCCTGTGGGAGGCTACTTAGGTTGTTACCAGATAGGTCCAGGCGATACAGCTGCCTCAGGTAGGCAAAAGCCCCAGATGGCACCCGGTTTATGTGATTATCTTGTAGGTGCAGTTTTTCCAAACTGGTGCCTGGGAGGTTTGCCGGTGGTGAAGTTAGGGAGTTCCTCACCAGTGACAGCTCCGTCAAGTTGATCAAGTTGATGAAAGCCATTTCTCCAATCCCACGGTTGTTCAGAAGGTTGCCATCTAAGATTAGTCGTTTCAAATTGATGAGATCTTGTAATGATTGCTCTGAGATGGACGAGATTCGGTTATCATCAAAGCGCAGCTCCTCAATGCTCATAGGTAGGCCTATTGGGATGGTACTCAGATGGTTTCTGGAGAGAAAAAGCAGTCTCAAGTGATTACTGTCCCTGAAAGCCCCCTCTTCTATGCTGACTGCTGACACAGAGTTGTCATCCAGGTGAAGTTCCTCAATGTAAGGAATCTGAGCTAATGAGGCATGGGTTATCATTCGGACATTATTCTCCTGCAGGTGGAGCTCTTTTAGTCCAAGTGGAAGATTAGTTGGGAATTCATCCAGATTGTTGCAGTAAAGATAAATCTTCTCCACATTTACCAGTCCGCGGAGCTCTGTGGGGATGCCTGAACTCTTGATGCGGTTGTTTTGCAGAAAGAGCACTGTAGCATCCAGAGGCATCCCTGTAGGTATGGAAGTCAAGCCTCGGTCATTACAGTATATGAAGGTCCCATCACAACGACAAGCTGAGGGACACGAGGCAGAGGTGACCAAGGGGTTCGCTAGACCCAGCAGCAGCCCAATCCTTATTAGGAAAAGGACAAAGGACTTGCAGTGACGTACCATCTTGAAGGTGCGTATCCTGGCAGTCTAATCACTCAAAGGGCCCTGGGGAAAAGAGCAGAAAAGGCAGATTAATGGACAAGGCCCTGAGAGAGAGAGCCAAATTCAAGTTTTTGTAATTGCTGCAGGTTTGAAAAGCTGCCTACAGCACTTTCTTGATTAAGTAACTGCTGAAAGAATCATTTTGCATTTTTCTGTTTGACTGATATGAACTGATAATGAGGATTAGGGTGGGAAGGCCTATCTTAAGGTTTTATTTTATACTTTAGCGCTCTCTGGAATTTTTGTCATGCAAGTTTTCAAGGTAAATTGAATTTTAAAGCTTGGTGGTTGAAAGTATGTCTTAAGTTTTTGATTACAACTTTCTAAGTTTTACATCTTTCATAATGCATTGAATCTTGATGAAGTGTTTTTTTTGTTTGTTGTTTTTTTGCAGTTTGATGTCTTGGCTAATACTAGTTTCTTACAACTCTGGGTTGTAAAACCTTTTCAAATTGAGTTTTTAAAATTTTTATTCCGCTCAATGTTTGTAACGTAGGGGCAGTCGATTAAGACTATGAAAATGAAGCAGAATTCCCATTTTAATCAGCCCGAGAATACATTGGGCTTTAACTGTACATTCACACCCACATTTATTTATCTTTATCTTTTTAAAGTAGGGATCTTGTGAATAAATCAAAAAGACTCAAAGCAATCTTTATTTGCAATACCTGATTTAGACGAGGCTGTAAATCCTTTCCAACGAAAGAAATATCCAATCAAGATTTCTTCTTAAATTTTTTTTGTTATCCTCACTGAAAGAAAATGTTTGTCCAAAGGGAGGGAGGATGGGTTCTGGTGATATCCTGACCTGGTCAGTATTTGCCAAGCTGATCCTTGTTTGGACGATGACCTCTTCTGTGTTGTCAAAGGCTCATTCTTTCAATGCCTTTGCCATGGCAGATAAGCTTGCAGAAAAAAGCATCCCTTCTTGCTAAAAAAAGAACATGCACCCTTAGCTGATATTAAAAATCCCAGCGGCTGTTGCTGTAGTCAGGTTCAACAGCCATAACAGCCCCTAAGGATTTTTGTGTTTTTATAGAGATCCGTGAGTCGGATGGCAAAGAATCCTTCCTGCCATCAGGCTCGTCAGACATGATGGGTTGACACAAAGCCGGTCTGAGCCATGCCAATCCCCTTGGCCACAGGCTCAATCCTGGCCAGTTTGCTTGTGCCGACCGTGCTTTCAGGTAACCCAGAATCCTCTGCTTCCTTGTTGAGCCAGTACACACATTAATCCAGGGCTCAAGATCTTTTTCCTGAAGCAGATAACCAGTGTCCCCTTCTTCTCTAGAGAGCAATACGGGATGAGTTGCTGTTCCTGAAGGGCCCAATCTCCCTCATGCATCTGCACCTCGAGTCATCATGGCCTCCTGAAACCTGGGACAGTGCTCTGAAAAAGATCACAATGATGACATTTAGTGGAGAAAAGCTCAAATAATAAAATATTGGGATTTATAGTAGCTTTCTAGCTAGTATAAAAACATTAGCAAATACTTGCTATCTAACTTTAGTATGTTCCAAAGTGTTCAATATTTATACCTGAAATGGTAATTTTTTATAATTATAGCTACTGTTACTATTTTAGCTAATATAGGAATATCATTTATCAGCTAATAAAATATAATAAACAACATGCTATTTGCAGCTCCTCACCTACTAGCTAATTCGATCATAATAACAAGGCAATTGATAGCAACATGCTAATGCTAGCAGGTCAACATTTTTCATATAATTCTTGCTTTCTCATGGTTCAATAATTACAGCGGTCAAATCCAAATTCCTGTTCAGTTCAGCACAAATGTATGTGAGTTTTAAGGCAGTAAATATTTATATACGATATAGAGTATTATGGGTGGTAGACACAAACATTCGTGACAAATTTTTTTTGTAGAAATGTTGTTAGTAATACCATTTGTACAAAAACTTAGTAATTAATTGAATAATGCTATTATTATAACACTCAAGTCAATTAAGTTTAATTTTGATAAATGTTTTACTGATATTGACCGATCAGCCTTCCTAGTTGATACTGATTTCAGTTTTTCTTTTATGTCTGACCTTCCAATTTTAGCTTTAGATCAACTACAAAAAAAAATAAATTATTTTCTTTTCGTTAATAAAAGCTGAAGAATAAAAAAAGGTTGGACTTTGGAGTTTAAACACATTTATTGGATAGAGAAACAAAATAATTTTTGGATACCTGACCAAATTTGATTTATAGGTATATGCCAGTCTTAAAACTACTTTACAATGTCACTTTCAAAAACCCCCTCTTTTCCTGCCTTTTAGTCCATTGACCTTTTACTTCAGTTACTCTAAATAACCAAATCTTTTCTATGGAGATGGAGGAAAGAATGCTTGTGCATGCAAAACACATCTGTGATCTGGACCCCAAACTCAACAATAGGGGAGGGTGGAGCTCATGTGCCCTTCTCTCTCCGCTTCAATGCATAGCTGAGCTCTAAGTATTTTACAAGAGAACCGGTCCTGTGATTAAAAATAAAGAAGTCTGCCCAAATTCTTTTGCGTGACACAAAAACGGATCCAGTCAGAGCTTCGTGTAATTACTCACACTGTGAAAAGCACCAGTGACATATGAAGTCCATTTGAATTTCATATTAAGCAGAGGATGGGTGTTGCATCCCACCAGGCTGCTCCCAGCTACTTCGTGTGACCCTTCACGCCCACCTCATCCTCTGCTTACACACACCGACTGCCGTTTTCTGCTCACGAAAATAGATTTCCTTCACCAAAGTAAATGTTACGTTTCCTCTCAGAACACAATAGCTCTGTAACTATCCGTGTGCCCTTATGGCTGCTACTGTGTGGTGTAAAACATTCAAAGGGAAATTAGGAACAAGAAGCCCAGCCGTTTAACAGTTGTAACCCCTGACAAGGAGAAGATTAGGGAATTGAGAGGCTTGTAACTCGATTACAACTCCTGAGATGCTGTCTCATAATAACAGCCCCCCCTTCCTTCTGTTCCATCTAAACATGGGCTCTCTCTGTCCAGTATTACATTAGTAGTAGATTAGAGTCTAGGGGGGAAAAAACGCACCAGATGCGTCCTCCAGTAACTTGTGGAATAAAGGGAGTCTGATGAGAGGAAAAAAAGATTAAATACAGTAATGGAGTTTTACAAAATGGCAGGATGATAGAGGGATATGGCATATCGGTCTGTTGGAATGAACTCTTAATGCAGCACTTTGTTGAGCTATTTCAATAGAAAATGTGCTTTTTCTAAGAAGTTTTCCATTTGATGAATATTGTTAAATATGTAGTTTCATTTAAATTGCTTGGACATTTAGCATTTTCAAAAAATGTATTCTTTTCTGTTCCATCAAGCAAAATTTGACTTCTAAGGCTGTGCCATGGATTCATTCATCATTTATGGTACACCATAGAGTTTAGACATGAACAGGATAACATCAAGAACTTACACCAAGATTTTAAAAAGTTTCTGTGTCAAAGCTGCTAAACTTTCTGCTCCCTTTTCTCCACTTGTTTCTGCACCCTGCCGAAGAGCTAACAGAAAGAATGCTCTTACGAATTTCTCTTACTTGCAAAAACAAAAATCAATTTAGCCTATTTGGAAAAAAATCAGCTTTTGTAAAAAATGTATTGTGTAAACCAAAGAAACAACATTCTTACTAAGACTATCTGAAGAGTTACTAAATTTTGTAGGTTTCTGCCTTTGTTTCAAAATAACCCTTACAGTTTATGATGCCATTATATCTTATGTTTGAACAGCAGGAGGGATTGTTGCTGTTATTTTGTTTTTATCCTGCCATAAGAGTTTCGTACTACCCATGCCTACCTCTGTTTTTTGCTTATTTTTTGCCATCAGAATTGTTAGAACCTTAGGTAACAGACTAGCTTAGGGTCAAGGTGTAAAAAAAAAAAGAAAAAAAAAAAGGGGGGGGGGGGGCAGTTTTTAATCAGATGGTGATTATTGGTATGTTGGGTAAGTTTTTGCATAATTTAACAGAGTGTATTCGGGCCTGGATACTTTTCTCCCCTACTTTTTTTTTTTTCTCTCCACTCATCGGATTTCAAGAGAGTGGCCCCTCTTCATTGTTTGCTCCAGGGCAAACATGCAGACTTTGTAGCCTCACAGAGAGGATTGGGGCTGATGGGGTGGGGGTTATAAAAATGTAAACTTTTTATTAAAAAACTCATCTAATTTAAGCAGTGAATCAATCAAGCATTGTTATTGCATTTACCTGTCATAAATGGCCCTATATTTTGCTCATGTATTTACATTTGAGCGTTTTAGAGCAACTGAAGTTGTGCCGAATTTTTTTGTTTTTTTTTGTTTATTCTTTTGTGATGGAAGCTTTTCCCCATCGTTTTGATAAGCTCCGCCAACAGGAGAGTGGGATTTCACTAGCTGTTATAGAGTGGAGTCTGCTTCGTTTAATCTGAACTGGCAAAGTTAAATTGACCATTGTGGGGAAAAAAATTGGCACAAGTGTGTTTACAGGGGAGAAGAGCAGGAGAGACATAAAGCTGGACACTGATAGCCATTGTGAGCAGAATACACACAAATGTACATTAGTCTGAAATAACAGAGAAAAGGGCTCAGTGCCCTGGAGTCCTGTACGCCACAAGAAATGCTACAAAATACCTCAAGCACAAACAATTTCATGCCTGTGTAATTATTGCAGAACATGATGACTTTTACTTTAGCAAAATACTGAAAGTTTTGTAGGCTTGCATTTATAGAGGAAAGAGCTGTGTAGAAATTGTAATGGCTGGCTGTTAAATTATTCATGAACTCTGAAATTAATTTTGAACCACAGTAGAGCTCTCCATTGGGAAATCAATTCTGTTATTATGTTGTTCTGATATTCACTCTAATTCACAATATTATTTTGAATTATGACTGATTGCACAGGTATAGTTTTTGTTGGATCTGTGATCGGTCCAACAACCCGATCACATGTGCAAAATAGCACATTAATCAGGTAGGATTTTTTTCAGTGGAAGCAGAAAACATGAATGATTTACGAGTATTATATCATTAAATTATATGTATATCTTCTAGTAATGGACAAGTAAAAGCCTTGAAAGCCAGTTTGTCAGTTATTATTTGAAACTTGTTTGTGTGTTTATATGCAGAGAATTTCTTATTTCTTGGATGAAGACGTCAGGGTACCTGGCAGGGGTCTACTGTGCTGCCAAATCACAATGAAATGTTCATGATCCTATTCGAAATCTAAATGACGCAAATTATACAAAAAAAGAAGCAAAAACAGGGTGAAAAGAAAAATCTCTGAATGTTTCTCAGATTTGGTATGTGGCCTCCTGGTGTTATCTCTAAATAGGCTGAACAGATGATACTTTTGCTGGCCCATTAATAACATATAGGCCCGAGACAGACGGGGGTCTCTCTTTTGTAGCTGGCTGAAAGGAGAGATCTGCAGCAGCTGCAATTGTTTTTCCCCACATGGGGGTGGTAGGCACTGCGAGATGAAATGTATGTGGGGGTGTGTGTGTGTGTGTGTGTGTGTGTGTGTGTGTCTTTGACGAGCAAAACCCAAGACATGAATGCTTCTGTTAAGCTTCACAAACCTATCTTGGCTCAGGCCGGACACCTTTCCCAAAATAAAGGGATTTGTTAACCTCCCTGCTGTTTTATCCGAGGCACTCTCACAGTATTTATGGTTTTCTCCCAACTTTGAATTTCTTCTTGACAAAATGTGTGAAATGTGTTTCTTAAATCTTGGAAAACCTGGTAAAAATACACCTTAGTGGCTCTGTAAAATATGAAAGAACTGCATTAGATTATTTTAGATTGGGGCCTGCAGTTCTGCAGTCAAATTAAACATTTCTCCACATGAACTGGGCATAAATATATATTTTATGCGTTCTTTTCTACAATTAGATTATTCCATCCTTTGTGACCTGGTTAGCTGTTAATCTTCCATATGAGTTCCCTCTGAAAACAACTGACTGGGGACTTTAGCCTCAGGCAAGCTATCAGAGAGGAACTGGGCCTGTCCTCATGACTGCCATGTTTAACCAGCTATCTTTTTTCATAATGAAAACAAGGGAAACCACCGTTGCTTTCCATGAGAGGAGAAGCAAGAAGTTTGCTGTGTGCAGAATTGGTACACAGCTTGTGCACAGCCTTGGGGCCATTATTTAGAGCCTGGATGACCTTATCGTCTCATGAAGATAAAAGGCTCTGTTAAATTGGATTAACAACTGTCCCTGCCTCGGTGTTGCCTATAGGCATGCCGATATATTGTATTGGACTAATAGGATAAATATCAGTTTGGATGAAGGGAGAATAGCGCCGAGTTGGTTTTAGTTTTAGGGATATGTTTCTGTGTATTAACGAGGTTGCTACATTGCGAGCGTGCAATTTTGCGAATTACTGTGCTTACCTATACGCGTCCTGATGCGCGTAAAACTTGCATAAAATTGCGCGTTGCATTGCACGCCTTTCTAAAACATATAACTAGGTTATGGTGACATTTTTTTTTGTTGTTGTTGGATCTGCGCTAAGAACCGATGGAAGTACTCCAGACAGCGACCGAGAACGAGCGTTTAGGCGGCATACAGTCTCCCCAGCTGCCCCTTCATGTCCAACTCCGCGGGATCCGCGCTGCAATTTCAGGAGCGCACCGGGGTGTCTTCTCAGGCTGCGACACCGAGACTGCTCCAGACAGTGAACCCCGCTAATCCCCTCCAAGTTTGCATATTCATCCCAGACCATTCCCATACATACACGCGCCTCTCTGTGCAGTGCTTAAAATCTGGAATATTTGCAAGGAGCGCAAAGATTTGCGTTGTGCACTTAAGGTACTAAGACTAAAATGTGTTAGTGGAAAAACAATACTGAGTTGGTGTTTTTTGTCTTTGTTAGAAATGCAAAATTAAAGGGATTTTTTGTAGAAATCGCAGCAGCAAGTGGCAGGCACCGGGGTAAAAGGCTTGAATTGGTGACAGAAAAACATATTCTGTGTGCTGCAAAATCTGTCCAGCTGAGGAAACGCTTTTTGTGTTTGGAAAAAGGTGCGCTCACATTTTTATTATTATGGATATAAAAAGATTCGCGCCTGTCAGTGTAGACATGACCCGGTATTATTCGCCTGGAAAATAGAAGCTGTTCAGATTCACGCAACTCCTGAGGATTCCGCATTACTTTCAGTTAGTCGAAGAGAAAATCCAAAAGGCAAAAAGAGAGAAAAGGGTAACACTTCCAACAGGACTGCTGTACCAGCAGAAAGATTACTTACCTCTCAAAACAACCAGCAAAATGAAAAGTAACAGGTATCCTCTTTAAATGTGGCGCAGAAGAAGGAAAATAAAATAAAAAAAAATAATCCAATCCAGGCTAATGAAAATTGAAACGCAGATCCAAGTGAAGAAAACGAAGAGTAAACCCTCCTAACTCACACAGATTAAGAGTTTATCTGTAGCAGCACTGCTCTGTTTTCAGTGGCAGCCCCCCTCACACAAATACACAATCAACTGGCTGTGAGAGGACATGGGCGCAAGTGTGGACCTCAGTACAAATGTGGAGTTGTGTGCGCCTCTAGCTCTGCTTCAATAGAGCTCTGATGTCATCTGGGGGAGGTCCTTCCTTCTTTTGGCGTCTCTCTCTCTCTCTCTCTCTCTCTCTCTCTCTCTCTCTCTCTCTCTCTCTCTCTCCCCCTCCGTCATGGTGTCTGTTTTGGTGCTTGAAGATGCAGTTTCGATTAGGCGCACTAGGGGGAGTGGAGGAAAGAGGAAAAAGCAGAGATTCACTCACCATGTGCCACAAAAGTCAGAAGAGGACCCCAAAATACAAGCATATAATATGTGTGAGAATGTGAGAAAATATTAAAAACACTGTTATTACCTGTGTCTCTTGATCTAAAGAACAAAATCAATTTCAGTTTTCCATAAAGGATGTCATCTGTTGTCATGAACTCTGCATGGGGTGTTTTATCTCAGATGTACTTTTTTCAGTCTTTGTACAATAGACAATTAAATGAGTTAGTGTTTTAAAAATAAAAATATGTGAAGGACAAAAAAAGTCACCTACTTAGTGTGCAATGTAATCTCTGTATAACATCAGATGTTATGTGAAGCTTTAAGTCTTAATAGAGAACACTAGTGAACACATGGCATAATGAAGAACATTAATCAGAAACCATCCAAAAGCTCACACTAACGCTATAGGAAAGCTGCAGTGACTCACAGCTCAGGTGGGAGAAACTGTTAACAGAAAACAGTCGTAAGGTTTGTCACACAGGGAAAATAGAAAATAGGTTAAAGAAAGTACTTGAATTAGATAAGATCAGTACTGAACTTTTCACCTAGATTCAGAACACTGTAGAAAAAATGACATTCTCAGGCACCTCATCCCACAGTGAAACATGTGAGTGGCCTCATCATACTGTGGGACTGCTTATTTTAATTAAGGACAGATGAAAGTTGACAGGAAGATGGATGGAGATAAATACAATCCCAGAGAAACCCCGTCGGGGTGCAGGAGTCTTGAGACTGGGATAGATGTTTCAGCAGGACAACAACCATAAACATACAGTATAATAAGAACTATAATGCAATGGTTTAGATAAAATATTGTGTGTTAAAATGACCTATTCAAAGGCGAGACCTAAATCCAGTTGATGTTGTCCATCTAATCTCATTGAGTTTGAGCCATACTTGAAAAAAGTATCAACACAAGAATAGCAGAGATGCTTAAAAATACTTGCAGCTGTGATTTTAGAGAACCGTGGTTGAACAAAGACTTGACTTAGAGGGCCTGAACACAAAAGCACACCACATTTTCAGATTTTTACTTGTGAAACGTGTTTTTCCCTCACTTTGCTACAATTATTTTGTTGAGTTTGACAAAAGTCCCCAAGAAGCGCATTGAAGTTTAAATTGTAACGTGACAAAATGTTGAAAGTTGGTTTATACAGTTTAAAGGGGCTGCTTATGTAGGCCTCTATTTATGAGCCTGTATTCAGATAATTACGAGTAAGTGTATTAATACAGCATGGGCGTAAGCTGCTTTAACATACCTGAAGTGCCTCTTGACCTTTTTTTGATTTTTTTTCTTTTTCTATTTAGATGAAGCCAAACAACAGGTTCTGCTTCCCTTTGGGTCCAAAGTAGAGATGAGGTGATCAGGGATTTTACAGAAGAGTGTCTGACCTGGCCAACACTCTCTTAGCCTGCGTCATCCCCTGGGTTTTCCCCCTCTGGCTACTTGACAAGTCGGACCCCACAGTCCCACACGTTGCGTTGCCATGCCATCTGTTTATTTCTTGTTGAATGGCATCATCTTGTTGATGCCTGTAGAGATCAGCTCTCTGAGAGCTATAAAATTGAAAGTGAGACATTTTAGACTCCTGTCATTCACCGTTACCTTCGATAATTATCTCAAACCTTTACAATCCGGCTTTAAGTGCTTTGAGGGTCTGCATTAATTTTCAGTGAACGCTCAGAGAGCTTTTGTATTCTCTTGCTGTGGGGATGCAGAAATATATTTCTGTTTGTCACGACAGGGATGCTGCTCTGTAATAATTAATGACATCTTTAAAACGGGAAAACAATCACAAAGAAAAATCTCTTCTGAAGCAAAATTGGAGGCTCAGTAATGAAAGGAAAAAGCTGGCTTTTTGAAAATGAAGACCGCTCGCAGGGTATCTTAGCAATAATATATGCTCAGCTCTGTTCATGGGGTGTTAAACAAACAAAAGAAAAGCTCAATGGCTGTCTTCATCATCCCATATTCGCATTTTGCCAGGGACAGAATGTGATCCAACTTCAGCCTCAGCAGCACAGGGTTTAGACCGTGATTGCCATCTTAACTGGAGTACCTAATTGAACAGACACTTAAGCCTGGAGCATCTGCCGAAACTACTTAGACCTCCACTGGAGGTTCTCTGATTTGTTTGCTTTCCAGCTGGAGTGACTCTCACTTTTGTTTGCGACACAATGGGATTCCAGATTCCTTCCTGTCTGTATGCTATTAATTTGTTAACTAAAGCACATGTTTAAAAGAAAAAATAAATTTCTTAACCTACTATAATAGCCCAGGTGTTGTCTGTCAGAGACTTGAGGGCGATAAAAGGTCAACCTTGGACATCCTGGCCTCATCCGTGTCTTCCTTCCATGGGGACAGAGCAGAGAAATCTGTGTCTAACCTCAACATGTCTTCCTCTCCTAAATCGACTGCAGACACATCTGTCAGCGACTGGTGATTGACCCCCCTCTTAGACGTACAAAGAGCCCCACTGGAGGATGAAGGTGTTGGGTTTCTGTTATCTCAAGACTGGGGGAAATCTGTTGCCCCTGTTGGTCTTTTGTTGAAGGGGGAAAGGTGCTCTCCTTTCCCAAGGACATGCTCCAGTCTGTCTGGCTACTTTTAGTGTTTAGACAACATTAAGGTTGCTTCCTACATTGCTGTGAAGCTTGACTTTTATCTTTTTTAGTCTAGTTTCCTCTTTGTCTTTATTATAATACTCAGGACCTTTTTGTTTTGCTTCATCAAATGCATTGAAACAGATAATTGATCAACTTTTTTTTTTTTGCCTGTGCTTCAGTGAATACGGGGGGGTTTGCAGTTGACTGGCTATGTTCTACTTTCCTGGACTTTTCTGCGGGACGCATGGACACAGTTGGACTTGTTCTATGTAAGCTCGGTGTTATGGCTGTTCTTGTTATAAAAAGACAATACCGTAAATCCCCAAAATGCTTTCAGGCTCATGAGGGAAAATGCACTGATTGTGCCTCCTGTGCTCCAGTCCTCTGGCTTGAATTCATTATTGACATTAACATGTTTTTAACCAATGCCAAATTAACAGGAACATGTAAAAGCTGGCTGCCAAAACCCACGCTTTGTTTTTCATTTACCTTTTACTTTATTTGCATATTCACCCTCAGCAGGCAGTCGTCAGTGATCTTTACTCTGGGCCTTTCATTTCTGCTTCTTTTTTTTTTTTTTTCCCATCCGGAAAGGCAGCTTTTCAGAATCAAAATGATTTAACTTTGATTTGTGCTATTAGTTTTGTTGCCTCATTCACATTTTTGATTTGGAAAGGATGCAATCAATGTGACATGAATGGAGAGAGCAAAAGCACAAGTTGGTGAAAGTGCAAAAAGAACACGGATGTCGGATTTTATGGCCTGTTTCAAATGTAATTTTTGATGCTATTAACCAAAATAGTTGGTAAAGTGAGCTTTAACTGATAGAATTTGAGTCTTCATACATATAAATGCAATGTTGGTTACATGAGTCATTGTTTTGCTATGGGTTGCTACCATGCCTTGCAGTAAGGCACTAGTCTTTTCTAATGGAAATTCCAGATGTGAAGGATAGGATAACCCTTCTTCATCTTTAAAGAACCAACAACAACAGAGACTACATGGGGCGTCCTGCTGCTCAGAAGCTTTGGTCAGCACTCATTGAGGACATGGATTTGTAGACAAGCAAAAAACCTAAATCAGCTGTTTCTCGTCTTGTCTTTTGTCGCCTGCTTTTGTGGCTGCTGGTGTGTTGCCTGCTTAGATGGGGAAACATGAGGCTGAGAGAGCCTCATAGTAGCTCAGAAAGGGGGTGGTGGCTATTCGACTTGTCAACCTCCGGGACCTCCTGTCAGTTAATGACCCAAAACACAATGCTCTCTGATCAGATTAGATAGAGCACACTTCCCCCACGACACTAATCAGCACAATAAAGGAGATAAAAGGTAGAATTACCATATAATGTTTTCTCAGTTGAGCGTACATCGCCAATATAGCTAATTGAAGCCCGCCTTTGTCCTGCTTTGTAACTGGTTTACTACTTCTCCACTAAAATGTATTTAGCCAACTTAGCATCTTTTACCAGCTGTAGTTAAACTCTAGCATTTATCTTTTCTCTGGACTGAACATGTCTGTGTAAATGCTGACACAATCTTTAAGTCAACATGCAGTATATTCCTTCAGTATGGTGTCTTAGTCTACGGTGAACACATGTATGTGCTCTACTAAAAAGGTCAATTGAAGTTTAGAGTTGTAAGGAGAGGAAGTTGGTGCTAATGTTATCGAGGGGAACAAAGGCGCTCTTGATAAGATAAAATAGATTATACAGTACCTCATGGATTGCAGTGTCTTGTTTGCTGGATCACTACAGGAAGTGTGGGTATTAGGTAAACGTATTGCCCTAACAGACACAACTGACATCACAGATATCAAAGTCCTCACTTATCTTTGAAAGACACGAGTCTTGCATCAGTGGATGTTTAGAATTTTGAACAAGAGACTTTTCAAAATGTTTTTAGGCAGTTATTGCTCTTAAAGATGCAAATGTCTACTAGAAATCAGTGATACAGTGATTGTTACACATGGTTGATCGAATAAGAAATTGCATTCAGAAATTAAAGATCAAAAGCGTTCTATTGAGTTATTTTTTCTGGAGCTTGTCAGTTTTAAGATTTCCTTTAATATGAATCACAAAAATTAACCCATGACTCTCCTTAGACTAGAAAATATCTTGGTTAAAGTTATATTTCACTGGGTTAAGGTCAGAGTACCAGATATTAAAAAAACACCGAAATGCAACCTGTCTGATAACATCAATTAGATTCTAATTGGAGCAGTGGTGAACCTTTCCAGGAAAGCTCACCGCTGTTTGGGGTCCTTTTCAAGGCATTTTTAAGTCTGTTCTTAACTGAGCTGAGAAACCCTTTGGTGGAGGGGAAAAGTTGCTTAAAAGCAGCTGAAACATTACTTATTAAATTTTATAACCTTAAAAATAAGCTGGAGAATAACTTAATTGGTGTTTTCGCTTTACATGATTCACAGGAACAGCATCAAAACATGTGATTAGCTGAATTACGAATACATCATTTAAAACAGTCTGTAGCATTTCAGCACAAATTAATGAAGCAACAGAGTAGATATGTCGACGTTTGTGGGGCCTTTTTGTGAATCTGTCATAAAAACGGGGAATCCGGAGCTTTAAATTTCACCTAAGGATGTTTTCAGGTGACACTTTCAGCTGCCCCTACAAAAATGTTGGCATTCGTGCCTCACTGTCTGACAGCAATGCTCCTTCGTACATCCCAAGTGACTCGGATATCAGATGTCTAGTCTGCAGCCAGGAGCCACATTCAAAGGAGCCTCTACAGAAAGAGGCGATTGGGAAATAAAAAAGACCGTTTGAAGTGAGGAGACATCTATGACTCACTTGAAAGAAATATTTGTGAAGCACCCACCCACCAATTAACAGTAGCGCGTAAGGTGTTTGTGCTGGAGTTGTGAATGACACATTTTGAGCATAACTGGAGTAACTGGAGTAGAGCCTTTTTATCCCGCTGTTGCCGGGGTGATTTTAGGTTAACGTTCAATGAGACCGAGAGTGTCTTAGGTATGTATTACACTGTTGCCACATCAGATTTCAGAGGGTTCCAGTTTAATCTATATATACATAAAATTTGTTAATCTGCTGTGAGGTTTTTTTTTCCCCCTCTGTCTCTTCTAAAGCATGAGACCTTCCCAATTTTATTCTAATAACAACATGAATAATTTAAAATATTAAAAGTTATGAACTAGTAATCTCATTTAGATCTTTTCTCAAGGTTGGCTAGTAACAACTCCTTAAATATTGATAGAACATTTTATAGACATGTTTTTTTTTCTGCTTATAGTTTATTAAAATACATAGAAATACAAAAATATCTACTACTAAAGCAATAATATATTCAATACAAACTCTCAAGAATTGATTCGGTTCAACTAAAGAGCCACTGTAGGGTAACATAATTTGATCACCTAAAGCAGGGGTGCACTGGACTTGGGCACCTGTGACCTAAAGCATCTCCACTGATAGGTTTCATCTTACCTTCACTGGCTTACAACAGCAGATTGCGGTGCAGGGAGAGAGTTTATCTTTCCAGATCAAGATGTTTGTCTTTTTATCTGTGGAAACAGGTGTCCTGATGTCATTACTCTGTTTTAAACAACCGTCGGCCTGTGGACTCTGTACAATATCGCAGCTGGTATTTCCAACGTGTTTATAGATGAAGTTGCGAACCCCATGCATAAATTAAATGAAAGACAGAGATTGTGAATGCAGCTTTGTGGAGTGTGTTAGTATGCATTCGCAGTGCATCTTTCACCATTAAAACAGGCATCAGCAGGAGGAAGACATAATAAATTAGAATACTAGCTCAGGCTTCTATTTTCCCACACCAAAATGAAGGAGGTTAAATATAGCACAAAGTTTCCGTCTTTAAGCAAAGCAAACCTTTGTAGTTGGCTTCTAGTTTTGGTGCATCTTCAGGTTGTTGATGGTTTTGTAGCTTTAGTGGAGGCTTGTTAAAGTGTGTTTTTCTAATTTTGGTAAATGTCCTAAAAATATCAACTGAAAATACATTTGAACCTTTCTACATATATCAGGCACAAATGATTAGAAAATAATTGCACATCATTTTTGTAGGAGGTTTTCCCTGTTTAAACCTCAAACATTGAATTTACTATGCTACTCACTGCTGAAGTGAGGGTAAGCACCATAGTGATATCCAAAGAGCTGTCTGAGACCCTAAGAATGAAGATTGTTATAACGTCTGAGTCAGGTATTTAAATGGTCTCAACAGAATATGAACCATAACACTTTACCAAAAATAATCCACAAATGGACGACATTCATGACAACTGTCAATATCCCCAGGTCTTGTCATGCAAGCAAGTTCACCCTCAGTGCAGAATGCAAGATGTTTAAAGTCTCCTAAACCTTTAAAGGACTACAGCAGGTTCTTGCTACTATTGGCATATAAAATACATGATAATCAGAAAAAGATTGCACAAGTTTGACATTCAAAGCAGGCGTGCAAGGAGGAAACCTCTGTGGTCTCAGAAATACATAAACAAGGACAAACTTAGTGTAAACCAAATTCATCATTGTAGGAAAAGAATCTCAGACTGGCTGTGATTTGATGATTTTCAAATGTCTTTTGTGGGTTTTTTTTATTTCATTTTTTTAAATTTAGCTTATTCTGCTGCTGCTGCACTGAGCTTTTTGTTAGGTTTATGTGAACTTCTAAAGGAGAATATCCGCAGCTTCTAGACACCGTTTTTACATTTTTTCTGGCCCTAAAATGATGCAATAGTTGGGTGAGACGAGGTAAAGGCTGAACTGCGATGTGTGACTTAAAGGAGAGAAAAAGAATAGCAGGAACATGTTTTTCTTCTTCCTGCTTTTAAACCGACACTTCAAAGACATCCAGGGTGTTTCAGGAAATTTAGAAGCAAGATGTGGATTGAGGAGGTGGTGTGTTGCGTAAACAGAAGTCCTTTCCTTATAGGCACCATTTGTCACTTGGGCTATATCAGGATGCAAAATGCATACATTTTGAATGAAGCATAGGTGGTAAGAGCCGAGCAGCGAGATCTTACTAGCCTATTCTGCTGTCTCTGTGAAACTGGATTTGAAAGGGCAATGGGCTCTCTCTTCAGATGTTTTTTTGTGAACATGTAAAACTGGTTTAACTGGCTAACCAATATGCATTTTTATATAAATAAAGGTCATTGTTAATGAGGAGATTGACCAGCATTTCCGGTTTAAAAACATTCATCACTTTTAATGTTGCTTCTGTGGTCCATTTTTAATAGTGTAGGGGGTTGGCGTAGCGGTGCAGTGGGTGGACCAGATGTGGAGGCTACAGTATTAATCCACGCTGGAACCATCCAGGGTTCAATTCCCAACCTCAGGAACTTGGCTGTGTGTGTTCCCTTTGTTTCTCTGCCCATTTCCTGTTTGAAACAATGTGAAGAAGAGATGTCAGAGCTGCAAAACTGCACTGATCCAACTACAAAATAAAATAAAGTATTTTGTATATTATTTTTTATATATTTGTTGTAGCCCTGTATTAACTCATTTTCCCACTGAGATAGCTAAAAAGGGTATTATTACAAGTGCCATTTATTGTGAAATACATAACATGAACATTTTACAAGACTTTAATTAAATTATTTGTGTTTATTTATTATGCACTTATTTATTCCCTAGCTGACTTCTGAATTAAATTCCTGGCACTAAGTTTTATTTTGGGATGAATATTGCATTGTTCTACTTTCGCAAGAGATTCCTATGACATACATTAACTTTAATGTACTTGTAAGACTACTAAAAGTGAAGAAGTTCAAGAGGTACAGCGGGAATGCCTTCCAATGTAGAATTAGTCATTTTAAATATTGTTTTAATGCTATGGAAAATTATTTTTGAAGAGCATTTTTTTATTTTCTTTTTACATGGTTTGAAAAGTGAAGCCCAAATTCTCCTAAATCCATAGAAGCGCAGCCTTCAACTCTTGCAGCAGCCGCCCCCAGCTCTCTCAGGATTGGGAAACCCCAGAGGAGGCTCCATTTAACCCCTTAGGATTAGTGCTCATGCCTACTTTAGCACCAGTAAAAGGGGAAACGTCTCAGCACATTGAGTCAACAGGGACTCAGGGTTGCTCTGCTTGCTTCCCACACTAAAATGGACAATAAAAAAAAAAAAGAGAGAGAGAAGAAAACGAAAGAGAAGATTCAGCTCTGACTTGAATAGAGTTGGATATTTGCTTTACCGTTTGCCCTTCCGCAGCCTTCACAGTACATTACTGGACCAAAAATACGAGGCAGTAATCTCAATAATATATTCCAAGCTGGTGTGTAGAGCTTTGGCTTGAATATTTTATCTGCATCAGTTAGTCCACTTAGAGTTGAAGGAAGGTTGCTAAAAATGGGGAGATTTTGCTATTTGCATACCTTGCTAGTATTAAAATTGGGTTTATTTCAGCTTTTGCTGTATTGTTTTCAGACAGCAGTTTCTTGTTGTTCTTTCGTCTTGTATGCCTAAAAAAATTCCTCCTTTGTCTTTTAATTATTATTCTTTCTCTGTTTATGCTGTAACAGAGAAGGTATTTGTCAGCAGTGTTCTGAGTGGAAAGCAATGATGTAGAGAGAGTCCGGTGCAGTGTCAGAGGGCGTGGCATCTCTCACTGGGGTCCCCGGTTTTGTCAAGGCTCAGTCTATTGACTTTAGCCCTCGCTGACATTCCCTTGTGTTTGTCTAGGCTTTCATCACAGCTCTGTTCAAACAAACGGCAGCCACTGGAAAGATATTTTCTCGCAAACTCACAGGAAAACGCACACGTGTGCACACACATGTATGGACAGACTTTGATTGGACTTCATAGCAACAAGTGATGACCTATATCAGAGTCAAAGCCATAGCAGCTGTGTTGTGCGTTTCCAGTGGAGTTCTTGGAGAAATAACGATTGTTAAAGATATGAAATGAGTATGTCCTGCTGTCAGGATATAACTGATTAGTAGATTGTGGGAGGGTAAAAGCCTTCATTTCATCCTCTAATATAAATAAAAAGTAGCAGGTTTACATCTCACCACATTTTCTGTTTCTTTCCCACCGAGTCTGATGCTGCAGTTCTCAGTAGGAAAAAGCTGGACTGTTTCCTCCCTCCTTAAGCAGAGCAGCTAAATCATATTGGTGTCTTCTTCACAATGGATGGTGGTAGGATGGATGGACCACAAAGAAAAGCACTTGATTTACAGGTCTGTCCATGTTTTGGCCTAATCCTGTCATTTTAAGATATGGATCTTGTCTTAATGAATGAGATCCCAAATCCTTGAGATCTTCCAGAATAATCTGGAGAATGTGGCTGATTCTAAATGTCAGAGTTTCCATTCTGGACCTACTTTAATTAGAGAATTATGAATATATGCAATAATAAGGTTATTATTTATCTAATTTTTAAAAAAATAATTCTGAACATAAAAAATAAAAGCAGAACAAATGTCATTTTTTTATTGCCGTTTATTTTTTGAAATACACTTTTTTTTGCCAAAGAGAATATGCCAGTAGAGAAACAGTTTGATCTAACGCAATGTGCTGGTCTTGGCAACCACTACCAATTTCTTCCTAATAAAAATTTTTTAAAGAGTTGTTGTTTCTTGTCGGCTTTATCAACAGTAAAATTAAAAACCCAGAACTTACTGGAGGGACTATATATATTCCTTGAGGACTGAGAACTGGGCCTTGGTATCTCCTAGAATGAGCTGCATGGTGCTGCCAGTAAGAAGGAGGTCTGGGCTTTCCTTCTGGACCAGTTACCCCTCACAACCCAGCCTTGGACTAGCACAAAACAACAAATGGATGCATTGGTTTTGCATTTTCTACTGTAGCTGGTATGTATTGTTCAGTCAGCACGGGAGGCAGCCAGCAGGCATTTTTCAGCCAGTCAAGCAGGACGAGTGTCTTCTACTGATGTGGATCGGTGTCTGGAAGGCTTCCCAGGACTCCATATTTCACTCTTGCAGTGGTGGCCGCTCTAGTGGAGGAACAGATGAGACACGTTGTCTGGCGAAAGTGACATCACAGCCACTGAAAAGGGAGAATGCTTACCATCTCAACTCAGCTGCGATGTATGGAAGAGACAGTTTTAGAAAGCAGGTGCAACCCACACCTGCATGTGTCCCGTCCACCTTGCTTAATTAGAGTTCAGCATCCTCCTAATGAATATCCTCATTCTTGTCTCCTCTGTATTTGTGCTTGTGTGTGTGGGAGCCAATAGGCTCAATTGGGAATTATCTAGCGGTCCCTGGAGAACGCCTCTTTTCTTCCTCTCTGTTTATCAAAATACTGTGGAGAAACTCAACGAACCGATACTGATCTACTGGACAGTCACTGAATCTCACGCCACACCTTCAGTTTTATTTCCCACTAAGTAAACTACATAAGCACTTTTTTCAGCAATAAGTAAGCCCCAGTTGCAAACTTTTCATTTTCTTAATTCTTTGCTGTGCCAGCAGATTCTTATCGTGGTGCAGTGGGGAGCAACAGAGTCCCTCTCTGTCACCCGATCTTGCAGTGGGTTGGCGGGGATCAGTCATATAACTCATCAGATCTGAGGCTTAATGTGTCAGAAGTGTGAGCATGTAGAGGAGCTGCAATCTGTTTGATGTGCAGTCATCTGCTGGGTTGTAATTGGGACTCAGGCCTCTGTTCCTTTGAATGCACTCACTTGGAATTCTCTTTAGAGACTGTGTTTGATTTTTCTTATAGTCTGATGGTTAGAAGAGACTTTGCACTTGTCTAGCTGTCAGAATACGTGAGCCGCTGTCTGAGAAACTCTTGTGGAGATGCGATTGACAAAGTCCCAGCCGGTTTCTGTTTTTGTTAGTTTTAACAAAGTTTGTTCCTTCACCTCTGAAATCTCTTGGGGCTTCTTGCATTACCTTTCTGACTGATCTTTCTCTGGCGACCCGGTTGAATTGCCTCAATCATTGTGGACCACCAGGCTCTGAGGCCTAGCAAGTACACATAGCTGCACAAGACCCCAGGGAGGTGTTAATATTAATGTGAGGATAAAACACATCAATCTCTTGCAGCACTTCCAGATTTATCTTAGGTTTTTGATTGCTGTCTGGATACCAGTAATATTGTCACCTCTTCGGATAGGCTGAGAAACGTGGAGTTTTGTTTATAGGTGATCCAGGAAGCCATCGGTGAACTGTTTGGTTAGGAATGTAGTTCATGTTTCTGGTTCAGGATTTCTTTGGTCATCTTAGTACTTACTTGGGAATTGGACAGTGGATATAAAAAGTCTGCACTTCTTCTGTTAAAATGCCAAGTTTTTCTGATTTAGATTATGAGTTTAAGGTGGAGAATTACACAAAATGTTGCACATTTGATCTGACCTATGACCTGTGCAGCTCAACTGAAATGTTTTAAAAATAATCTAAAATTTTAAAGTTGGCAGCATGGATGTGCTTAGAATTTACCATCATATTGAAATTAATTTTAAACAGAATTGGTAGGTATTAATAAAACTTAGAAGATCTCCAGTATACTTTGCATGCTGTGGATTACAGTAGCAAGTTTGAAGCATGTTTTTTGTTGTTGCAAAGCATCCAATACAGTACCCGCCAAAGTTGGCCAAATTCGAAGTACCAAATACACAGAGCATCAGTATATCAGCAGTGTGGAGTGGTGATGGTGGAACCATCATACTTCATTTTGTGGGAATTAAAAATAGCTTGATTTGCCTGTCAATGTTGGCATAACCCTTCAGGTTTCTGCTAGAAAGTTTGGCCTACAGTACATTTTTCTTATTGGTTTAGTATACATCCTTCCAAATAGTATTTCCAATGTTTTTTTTTTGTTGTTTTTTTTATTTAGAATCCAGCAACAGCAGGAATTCTTGTAAATTTGTGTCAACAAATAAAAATGTTACCATTTGTACATATGTCTCATGACTTTATGTTTTACAGTGAAATTACTGTCACTGCTCTAAATATGCAAATCTAATAGTTTAGCTACTTGTTTAGTTAGTATTTCAAATTTTTATACATGTGACCTGTTGAGAGAAAGCAGACTTGTTTAAAACAACTATAGTAAGAAATAGATCAAATGTATTTATTGTAGGTTAATGAAGATTCAATTAAGAAGTTACTGCAGTAACTTTATAATTAAACTACAGAAAAAGTTAAGTTTTGCAACTGATTCCAACTGTTGTACACTAATTTCAGTATGTAATTTTTTATTCAAAGTAATCTGATTAATTTGCACTTAGACATGTTAGAAAATGTTCATATTGATAATTGCTACCGGAGCAAATAAATCCCAACTTGAAAGTTTTTCCTCCTTAAGTACTGGCCATTGCATGAGAGATATTCGGCCAATTCAGTTTAAAGATCAGAAAAACTTTTATTGATAACAGATTCAGAGCTGCATCACTCTTTAATCACTCTTGATTCACTCAACAGTTTCCCTTCAGAAAATTCATATTGATCTCTGAGGTAAACAGTCTGCCTATACTTACTGACCATTTAGTGTTCAAATTTTAAACTTCTGATTGTGTTGGTCACCCACTTTAATTCCACTTTGTTTCACAAAGTGATTGCAGAAACAAACAGTTTTTCTCATTAGTTTGTCAGCATTTCTGTGGCTTCTAAAGGTGCCTCTTCTGCTTGATGGTGGCCATGGTGAGAGTAGATGTAATTGCTAATTTAGCTAAAGTGTAGAGAAAAGCAAACAGAAGGAAGAAGCTGAAATGACCAGACTACATCTCTTTCCAGCTGCCTAATCTACTCAGGTAATTCTCCTCAAACCCACTGAGTCCATGTGAGCGATTGAATTTCAATGAATCTCTGATGAGATGGAGGCCAAAAAAACAAGCCTCCCCTTAGCACTCAAATGGATTGGCAAACAGATGCTCGGCCAAAGTGACAGGTGATAAGTGCTCTGGCAAGCTGTAAGTGAAATCTTTATGCATGTCTCGCTGTATGTAGCGTTGCTGTCAAAGCCCATCCCTCATTCGGTTTCTCTCGTTTGCAATGTTTTCAGTCTTTCTTAGCTCCAGAGTTGGCTCCTCTTTCTCACTGATAAAAAGTCTTTGACCTTTCAGATGAAGCATTTTACCCTGTCTACTTCAAAAGGTGCAGTGAAAATCTAAAAAATATCAACTTTTGGTACTTTATTATTTTTGACCCTTCTAGCCTCTTTTGGTAATTTCCTATTGGAGTAGGTCTTAATTTGTACTTAGTTGAGTCACAAAGCTTGTTAGGTACTCTTGTTGTTTGATGAAATGAGAGGAAATTGCACTCAGATCAAAAGTTAAGTTGTGCCAAAGGGTAGAGTTATCTACCTTGTTAATGGACATGTAATACTTTAAAAATCTGGAAGGTCACTGTTTAAATGGGATCCCCAAGTATATCACAGTAATCCTCACAAACAATATACTCAAATAGAACAAAAAATGATTATATTTACCACTAGAGAGGAGCAAAATTGTGTACTTTTAATTTGAGCGCAAAGCCGGTGTGTTTTTCTAACATGTTTTGACATATTGATTTTTAATATACATTTTAAAAACGTATTTTTTAAGTGATTTAACTAAAAAAGTAAAACTGAAGAAAGGACGATTTTCTGTAAAATTAAACTGCACTTTTTAGTAATAAATCTTTTGGGACACACCCACATTTGCTCCCACTTTAAGTGGCTTAATTTACACACAAGTATATTATATCATGTACATATGATCAAAGGGTGATTAGATTGTGCTCAGCATTTAAAGTGACCCACTTCAAACAGAAGGTCTGCAGTGGATTACTCTAAATTTGAACAGTTTTAAACCAAAAGTATTTAACTTGGTCTTATTATGACTGTTGAAGTGAGAAGGAACGCCATGATATGTTTAAACCTAGCTGTCTCACATCTTTAGAAAGAAAATGGCAGCTTATGAGTTTGAGAAGAGATCTACTGAGGTCTCAGAATAACTTGAAATCAACAATTCCACAGTACAGAAAAGAGCCTACAAGTGGTGAACATTTAAAACAACTTCCAAAGTTCTCAGGTCTAGCTATTCAAGCAAGTTCACAGGAAGATTCTAAAAGACGCAAAATATCTAAAATGTCATCATGGAACCTACAGCAGGCTCTTACTGCTGTGAAAGTAGGCATGCAAGGAACAGACATTGTCTGTCTAAGAAAAACAAGAAAAAAAGACAGACTGTGGTAAAATGTAAAAATGTTAAGCACTGTTAAAGCTTGTGTAAGGAGTTTTTGATTTTCTGACTCTGCAAGTCTGTCTGTCATAGAGATTAAAGCGAAGGACATTTGTAATTACATTATTTAAAAAGATTAGCATAAAACTGTATTATACGGACACCAGAACAGATGACTGATTTGGCATGTACCAACATAGCATCCCAAGAAACCAACCTGATTCCACTTATGAAGTACAGAGCTGACAGGATCATGATGATGGGATTCTGTTTTGCAGTAGGACCTGACCAACTCCCTACCATCTAATCCACTATTAAGTCTATTGTGTATTATATGATGCTTGAGAAAATGTGAGATGATCTGGATAAATATAAACTAGACAATGATTCAAAACACCATGACATCCACCAAAGAGCAGAGAATTAAGAAATAACTAGCTTCATTAAAGGATAATTTACTTATACTTAATTCCAAGTTAGTTTCAACTGCAGTTTTGTTAGCTTCACACCTAGATGCATGTACTGGCACTCCGTTATAACTTCTAAAGGGCATTGTATTGTAGAAGCTGGACTTTTCCTGTGTGTTTTTGTTGGGTAATTTCAATTGTGCGTAAACGGTGATTAAAAATACCACAATCTAACTTCCTAGATGTTTTCTTTTACTGTAAATTCGTAAATATTTTTCTTCCCCTTAAGCATTGGCGTTTTGTAGTTATGATTTCAAAATGTGAAATAGTTTAAATGACTTTAGTAATCTACGATGCATGGTAATGTGAAGTCTCCCTAATTTAAGTGTGGGAGATTACCTTGGAGCCGTTTCTAAGTATTGTCCCATTGTTGCGTACAGGTCAGAAGGTAGCTCAGAGATTTGCATGACGTTGTGTGACAAAAAAAAAAAAAAAGCGTTTAAACGAGCTCTTTATTTAAAGCAGCAGCTGGATCAGTTGGAATCCCACGCAATTTCTCTTCATTACTCACACAAAGCGGCCTCAGCCACCTTCATTTATTTTCCTCTTCACTTCATCCTGCTGTATGCATTTTTCATCCGCGTGGATCAGGGGCAGACTGTGCTTCTCCACCTGAGACCCCCACATAAATCCCATCATAACAAATTTCTTTTAAAATGGATGACTCAAGGCACTGCCTGAACATCTGAAGTTCCTGGCAATCAGTAAATTGCTGTCTTAAGAACACGAGTTGTGCAATTGCAAGGGGCTGTGATCATAACCAGAGAGGATTTAAATCAGAGTAGCTACCCTCCTTTTGTCTCAAAGGACAAAGCAGGCTTAGAGAAGGCATGGGTAGCTATTCTAACACTTTTTGCATCAGCATACAAAGCTGCAGTTTCCCTTGTACAAAGGTCTAATCCTCCTTCTCCCAGTCTGACTGTTGGTCACTCAGCCACCAAGTTTTTCTCTTGTGTTTGGATAGCATCATTAGCCGGGGGTCAGTCCTGCTCCCTCTTTAGTCCCCTTTGGGTTCCCAGTTGCTCTTTTTTAACAATAGTTGCTATTTCCCAAAGCTTTAACTCTTCTGCTGTTGGCCTGTAACACTGTAATACAAGCAGTTTTTAATCCTCTTGACCAAAGAACCATGGAACATGGGCACATATTTCAACACCGCTGCCTACATCTGCTGTAGAAGTGGCACCTTATTCAAGAAAAAAAAACAAACAGAAAAAAAAAACGTATTTTCTTCTTACCAACTTATTTTCCACTGTATTTAACATCTATAAATTATCTGGTACTGTAATCATCGTCAGATAGAGATTTAATTTTGTCATGAAGGAGATTAGCATGGCTCAGTCCCTGTGTATGATGGTAGATTAAACATTTTGAGTGAGCCTGTCTTTTTAAGTGTCGTGCTCGACTGATCAACACACAAAAATCAAATGTATTGATGAATGAATGAATCATGTTTACCTTTGACAAAATCCATAAAGATTTTGCCAGACTTTATTCACTTTCCCACCACCTTAAAGTTATATCCAACTTTGTTGTATCCATTCATATTTGGCCAGTCATCCACTCATCCATTCATCTTTACACCAGAACATCAGTTTGTCTATTCATCCAGCTGTTATCCTATTGTGCATCCTTGCTGTCTTCCTTTTGTCCATCTTTCTGTCATCCATCATGCGCTGGTCTGTACTTGTCCATCCACCTTTCTGTCCATGTGTTCTTCGTTAGCTGTTTGTGTGTCCTCCATCCATCTGCCCTCCATTTATCCACCTTTATCCATATATCATTAATTTTCTGTCTATTATTAATCCATTCATGAAACCATCTGCTCATTTTCCATCCATGCTTGTATTCGTTC
The DNA here is from genome assembly GCA_903066815.1 of Brachyrhaphis roseni. NCBI lineage: Eukaryota > Metazoa > Chordata > Actinopteri > Cyprinodontiformes > Poeciliidae > Brachyrhaphis > Brachyrhaphis roseni. The sequence goes on from CAEFZY010015446.1 coordinate 72,569, forward strand.
ATTCAGCCATCCATTCATCCACCTGCTGATGACCTTTCTAAGTTTGTAGTAATACTTTAATATCATCTAACAAAGGACTGAGTACACTAGAATTTTGAGTCTGGAAAAGTGTGGATATTTTAGGTAAGAGAAATGTAGGGAACCTGACTATTGTCACACTAGTTAATTAGAGTTGATTTGTTTGAAGTCTTGGTTAAAGAAAATTAATCACAAAACATTCCTGGAATAACAGATTGGTTGATATTAACGATCACCATTCACTTTCAATGAAGAACTTGAAATCTTTTTGGGGGATAGCCAATATCTCTGTGCTGTTCTTTTCTGTATTTTTCAACCTGATGTTCTTCACAACAAAAAGGCAGAGTTTCCTCAGAGGGCATTAATGCTAAATAGAAATTGGATTTAACACATAGATGTTCTTTCAGGACGATTAGAGCTGCAGCCAAGCATGGCGTCCTTATGCTCCTGCCTGTTAAGCGTTGGATTAAGCCACTTGGAACCGACACATTCACGTTTCCTTTCTATACTGATCAGTTCTTGAAATTACTTTCTCCTTACCCTTGAGAGAATAGAAAGTGATCATTTCAAAAGTTCAGGTGAAAGTCTTCCTATTTACAGTCTAAACATGATGGATTTACAGTGAACTGAGCTGGAAATAGCAATCTCACATTGGAGGTTGAACAAATGTTCTGTAGTACTAATTCAGCGTCTAGCCTAAAGCATCATTTATGTAATGTAATCGTCTGCAAAGGGAGGACATGGAGTATTCATATAAGAGAATGCCCTATTGCTAACCATGCAAATAATTTTAAAAACAATGTAGAATAAATACATTAAATGGTTAACATAATTAAAATTTGAGATTGTACAAAATAATTACTCTAAGCAAAACTCCTCTTTGTAAATAAGAAGAATTCTTAGTTTATTACCAGAGATAATCTTTACACATTATACCATTTATGTTTTAACATCGGCTGTGCAAGCTGTACTGCATTGCTTTTTTATGAGATTGCAATGTTTGCTAGAATTGCCATTTTATATGTAGTCTCATCACATAAAAAAACTCCTTTCATCTGGAGGAAAAAGATGTCAGTATGCAATCAACTGTAGACAAATGTCCCTATAATTTCAATTCCATTTAAAAAGAGCCATCCATACAGAATTACTGCTAACAACCAAGGCTGTTGGTGTTGTAATAGAAAGGACAGATTTCACTTCACTAGAGCTTGCTGTAGAGATAATGCACATTTGCTTGTGCGTAGAAAAATCGGATTCCTTTTTTTTTTTTTCTTTTAAAACATAAACAACCACATGTGACCCTATTTCTTTTCATGCTTTGTTTCAAGGTCCAGGTAAGGCAGACCTCTGAATAATTTACATAAGTTCTTGGAGGAAATAGGATTTTATTCTGTAATTATTGTTCCAAGACAGCTACCCTGTTGGCTGTTTGGTTTGAAAGCAATCCAAGGATGCTTGGATTCACAAGTCCAATTTATCTTAAGTGAATTGCTTCTATAGAAAAACAAAAAGGCCAATACAAATAAAAAAAGCTGTTCATTTGTAGAGTATTTCTGTTAACCATCCATGCTGTGCTTGCCTGGATTCTTGAGCACAAACTTTGGTCCAGTTCCAGACAAGCTTCTTTCGAAAGTTTTTAAAACCCAAATTCAACATCAGGCTGGTTTCAAGGGGAACAAGAAGAGTGAAAATACCTCCGATGATGCCCCACTTTGTTAAAAAAAAGAAAACAAATCTGTCATTGCATTAGAAAGCAATTAATCGCTGAGGAGATAATTAAACTTGTCCTGACAAAAATACCCAAGTACAAGCTGCAAAATGACAGAGTAGGGTAAACATTGGGGCTTCTGGCTTGTAGAGTCATTAATTAGGCAGGACGTTGCTACTTTTCAGTACAGGGCAACTCTTTGATAAGTTTAAAGAAACTACCCAGTTCTGAAATTTGTTGTTACAATGTCAATAAAAAGCCGGTATGGTAATCAGCTGTTGATTTCCACTGCAGGTTTTCATAAAAAAAAAAAAAAAAGTTTATTAAGCAGATTGAAGAAAAAGAAAGAAATGTGTTTTGTGTGTATTTGATTCAATAACAATACAAGAGATAGAGAAATTAAGCTCATTAAAAAATATTATGGCATACAAGCAATTCCGGAGTGATTATGAGACAAGTTGGAGCATTCTAGTAGTTTCTTTCTTTCTATTTTTTTTTATTGTGTCCTGTCTGTCAGTGAGGCGCTCAGAATTGTTCCAGTGTCCAGGTTAGGCCCAACTTTCACAAGTGAACATCATCCTCCACTTCATATGTAAGTGTGTATATGTGAAACTTTACTAGAAATTGTTTTGACTTTATTTGAAATGTAATGTACAAAGTGACTGAAAAAGGGAGAAAGGTGAGGAAAAAGTTTAGAAGGAAAGGAGACAAGTGGAGGAAAGAGAAGGAAAGAAGAGAACACAAGTCAACACTCTTCCAGTCTGCCTCTGGATCTATTACAGATTATGCAAGTAAACAACTTCGAAAGAAGAACTTCATAGGAAATGCAGATAAAAAGGCTAGAGAACTTTAAATGGGTGCGCTCTAATGAGCAGTTGCCTTATGTGATGTCACCAGAAGCATGTGCTTCGTAAAGTATGTATTGGGAGATTTTATCTCATTTTAAATAAAATACAACAAAATGGCAAAAGCAAATGGACAAACAAACCCTGACCTACTGTTTTACAGATAACAAACTATTTAAAATGAGTTGTATCCATTTTACTCAAATGTCTGGCTAAATAAATAAAGATAACAAAGTTATTTCCATTTTGATTTCTCTCATACATATAGGAGTGTACACCTATGTAACCTTCTTGTGTGGACTGCTTGTTGCAGGGGATACACATAGAGGGTTATTTGTGACATCAATGAAAACATTTCTTGCATTAATGTAATACTACAGTATTACATGGTTGGTTCAGGGCTGATTCCTTTTCAGGGTTTGGAAAACTAATGCATACTATTAATCTGTGCCCTGCTGAGGGCGAGAAGGAGGTTGTTAGGAGCCGTAGAAACACTCTGCTGAGATGTGATTGTACACTGTGGCTCATGCTTGGATCTTAGTCCGTCGTTCCTAACCAAAAAATGTATGTTGCTTCATACAAATTAAAAGGAATCTAGAATCAGAGAGTAAGAAAACCTTTATTCCTTCATTCAATGATTAAATTGTAGTTTCTAAACAGTGTTTCTTGTCCATATATAGAAGAGAGAGCCAGAAATGTTTGAGTCGTCTAATTATTGTATTTTCCTTGTTTGTGATGATGTTTATAAGCTAAATGCATTCCCTGCAATCTTGAATGTTTTACATACCATAGCCATGATGACCAAAAACATATTGTAGCTCTCCTGTTTTCATGCAGGTTACATTTCATATCTAGGCCAAGAAAACAAATTCAAAGAACTGAGGGAAAGCAGCTAGAAGTGACGACACTGACTCGATGCTTCCTGCTATTTCATATGATTCAAAGCATTTGTTCAGCAGTAGAAAAATCCAACCCACTAAGTTTATTATATCCTTGATTTTAATTAAAAATGTTAGTGAAACTTCAAGTTAAAAAAGGAATTTGTTTTCAGAACCCTTTTATCAAAACTTGAGCTAACCCTACAAAGCTATGCACAGTCACCCTTTTCTCATTCTCTGACGCACATAAAAACGCCCACACACATAGCTATATACATATGCTGTTGGAGATTCAACTAGAGACCCTTTTTCTTTTTCCACCAAACTCAAAACAATACATTAAAGAGGCACAGTATCTTTATTCTCCTCTGTACATGAAGATTTTGGTTGTGTGGAGTTGCTATCCTGCTGTGAGGGGATCTTGCACCCCTGCCTCAGCTTTTCTTTCATGATTGCATTATAGCTACACATATTTTTTTATTAACTCCATCAATGTCTTTGCTGAAGAAAAGCATCTCTGTTGCACGATGCTGCCATCACCATATTTTGATGCAGAGATGATATGTTTAGGGTTATGTGCCGAGCTTGCTTTTCTCACCTACTTTTGTTTTACTTTGCTTTATTTGATTTTTAAAGTAACTTCACCATTATTTTAGATTTGTGTATCAGTAGCTTATTTTGTCTTTCGGATTTATTTTCATTTTGTTAAATGTTTGTACAGGATTGGGGTTAACCTTATTTTAAATGGGCTTTTTAAATTGAACTTAACTTTGAGCACAAACTGTTTTGCTTATGGGCTTGAAAGATTTTAGTTTCACATGATCTGACCAACTTCTTGCTTGAGTTTGCATGTGAGTCTTTTGGTTGTATTCTCTATCTTCTGGCCAGATTTGGGGAGTCTGCCAGCTAAATTTTGTATTTATGAAGCCGGTCCTAATTTGTGTACAGCAAATTCATATACGTTGCAATTTTGGGGTAAAAAACAAAAAACAAACTTGTTTCCTTCCACCTGAGAATTTTTCATTACTTTGCGTTTGTTCGTCACATAAAATCCTAAGAAAAGATATTGAAGTTTGATCAAATGTGAAAACACACATGTGATGCTCCGAGCACTTTGTTTTATGCTTTATATACTGGCCCAGCTCTGTCTGAAATGGGATGTGTCCGATAACATCTGAGGCAACTTTGTTAGTTACTTGGTTAGGAAATGACATAATCGAGACACAAGATTCCTGCTCGTTTGGACAGCAGTGATAGACATGCATGAACTTACTTCCTGTCGGAAGATGCTGAACTATGGAATTATCTGATCACATTTGCTGAAGTGAACATCCTTCTGCCGTCTCCCTAAACAAATAACTGTCATTTCATCTTTTACTGGACCTCCTGTTCTCTCACTTGGCAGCCCATTTCCTGGCTGTATGCGTTTCTGTTTCCTGCTCCTTGAATCAGAACAAACTGCGGGGAATGTTTTTGTTGGACAGACTGCAGAATGATCTGAGAATTTTTAACAAGTAAAAATCAAATCACAGCTGAGTGCATTTTTACAGCTCTGGAGACCACACACACACACACTTGTCGAAACACAATTAGTGTGGGGCTTTCAGTTTTGGTCACTCGTACTTATCATCCATTTGCATTAAAGTGTGCACTTTTACAACCCTAGAACTATTTGTATGTGGAAATAGTTTTTAATATGTGCATTACTAACAAAACTGTCTAAAATATTTCTAATTCCGACTTTTCAGTCAGACTTGGCCAATGAAATGCTTCCAGCCAGGTTTGATTTAATGTGTGAAATAAGCAGATATAAAGTTGTATAAGGTGTGTTGAGTAATGGAGTGTGGCCCCTGCCAGATCAGGATGCTAAAGCTGCTTACAGGAATGATTTAAAAGTTGAGAAGTATTTATTTTCTCCAAAGTTATTAGTTCTGTGGAAAGTGAAGAAGCACCACCTATCATCCCCAGTGGACTTGAGTTTAAGACTCCTGCTTTAAACATTGAAATCAATAAATAGTGCCTGTTCAATAGCTCTTGTGACCTTTTTATACAAAGTGTAATAAGCTTTAAGTAATCCATATATGAGGTCTTGACCAGAAGAATAGAAATGATAGTTGGTTGTGTGAGCCGGGAAGGGTGTGTTGCTTCAACACACCAGATGGGCAGGGTTGTATGTGCTGTTAGCGGGCTCCGAGGCATGAGGCCTGCATGGAGCCCAAACAGCTGCTGCTCTTTAAATGAAACTTCTGACATTAACAGCGGTTACTGTGCTCCTGTGAGGCCTCCCTTTACAGCTGTTCTGAGGCCATTTCGTCTTTTAATTGGGACGGGAGAGATCGTAGATTACATTAGTCGGAGAGGAGACTCTGAAGGCCGATGGGTTTCCACAGTGGGACCCCTTCGTTTTTATATCCTTTGGGCTGTTAGCTCCGGTGTCACCGTATACTTAATCAGCCTCCCATATGGATCATTAGTCCTTTCTGGCAAACCTTCATTGTTCAGAAGATGGTTCTGCATACAACTATTATTTGGGACTTTTAGTGCAACAGCTCATTTTTTAACTTTGTGTTTTTGTCAAGTTTTGTTTTAAAACTTCTTGAACTAAATTACTTTTTTCCTTATTTTTGCAGTGAAATTGCATCCTTAAAGAGAAATTACATAAATAAATATAATTTTCCTCAAAGCCCGTGTGCCGCCAGTCTAGACTGGGTGGCTGTAACCAATACCTGCTGTCTGACCAGCAGCGACATATTATATATTTGCAGGAGACAATCACTGTATTTATATATGAGTTAAAAATGCTCAGGAGACAACAGTGGAGATTACATATCTGCAACCGGAGTGCTAGGAGAGATTGACATAGCACTGTTAACTCATTTCAAACTTGATTAAGTCTAATTGGAGAATGAATGCTGCCTCTCTTTGAGCAAGGTGGGGGAGGACAGCCTAAGAGAGTTATTGACAGGCTATTGGTGCCCCCAGAGCAGGCTACAGACCTTTAAGAGTATGTTTTCATACCTCAAAGGATTCAGTGAAAGGGGTCAGGCTTTGTAACTAGAATATAAAGTGTATCCAGGGGAGCACCGAAGTGAATGTTTACATTACCTGTTAGATGTAGAAAGCGTTTCAGGTAGAATTTATCTCTTTGGATGTTTGTCTTTGGAGAGAGCTGTGTATATATTTGCCACTTAACAACATTCTAATACAACAGGATATGTTCACCAGAGGGCAACAACTTTAAGCTGATCAATTTTATTCAAACAATTTCATTAGAGATAGTTATCCTTCGGTTCTGGAGAAATATATATATATATATATATATATATATAATATACTTTTATTAAAAAATATGTTTTTTTGCATATCGGCAAAAACTATCTGTGTCGTCCCAGTATAATAAAATGGTCCTACAGTCATTAACAGAAATACTGGGTCAAAAACAACCAATCAGAGCCAGGAGGAGGGTCTTAGACCTGCAAATCTCTCCTGTGTAGGTGCTGCTCAGACCCTCCCCCTTGCATTGACCAACATATATGATGTGCATAGATGTTTCTGATAATGCCACTTGACAAAATGTAATATTTCTTACTGGTTTCTCAAACTGGTGACTGTAATGTTTGTATGACTTTTTAGTTTTGTGTTTTTAAGATGTAAAGCCCTTTTAAGTGCCTTGTTGCTCAAATGTGCTATACTAATAAACTTGATTGATTGATTGATTTCTCTCTGTTACGCTATAGCTCGTTCCCCACACCAGAGCCTGCCATGAATGCTCAAGCTAGTTAGCACAGCCACCGATGACAGCAGATAAAACAGTTCCTCAGCATGTACATGAGCTTGATTGACAGCGCTAAGACCTTCCTCCTTGCTCTCATTGGTTGTTTTTGACCCAGAGTTGTGCATTTTTTTCAGGAGGCAATGTTAGCATGGGAAGGAGTTTGATCTTTTTACATATTATCTGTCTTATATTACAGTGTCACAACATCTTTTAACAAATGTGTAAAAAACATATTTTTGTGAGAAAAAAAATACATAATGCAATTTTAAATAAGTGCATCATTATCAATATCAATTAATACACACATTTCTTTTTTCTTTTTAATTTCACATGATGGTGTTCTTAATTATTTACAGTGTCTTGCAAAAGTATTCCCACAGTCACATTACCACCTTAAATTTCAATGTATGCATAATATTTTTCCATTCTTCTCTATGTTATAGCTCAAGCTTATAGTACATCTAACAAATTAAAAGGACTGGATTTGGATTTGCAGTGTTTTGCGGGTTTTCTTCCAGGATTCCTCTTTATCTCCATTTATCTTCCCATCACATCAGATTTTAAGGTTTTTTACGACTCAAAAACAAGAGTATGGAAAATAGTTTTCACACCCTTTGGTGAATTTTTTTTTCCTTACTTTTCAACATAAACAAAACACGTGCATTGGAATGTATCCATCTACCCATTTTCTATATCTGCTGCTCTTTGCAGGGTTGCTGGAGAGTGGTTATCGAGTAAAAGGCAGCAAAAAGTCTAGAGAGGTCAGGTGGGAAAAAAAAATAAAGCCGCCATATGATAGCTGCAAAATTATTTCAAAATTCTTCAAATCGGGAGTGCTCTGGTGGCGCAGGAGTGAAGCACCACCCAAATAGGGAGGCCTTAGTCCTCTACGCAGCCGTCGCATGTTTGAGACCCGGCCTGCTGACCTTTGCCGCATGTCTTCCCTCTCTCTCATTGCCTACTTTCCTGTCCTAGCACTTTCAAATAAAGGCCGTTAGAGCCAAATCAAACCTTAAAAATAAATCTTCAAATCATTCAAGTGATATTTTGTTAAAGCACCTTTTGATTTAATTCAGCATCTAGGAGTTTTAGGTTGCAATCTATCAACATCCCACAACTTGTGAACATACAGTTACCTCGAAAAAGTGCTCTACTTTTATCAGAGGATGCGAGGACATGCCTTGTCCACAGCCTTCTTTTGGTGAGGTCATCCCATTGCCGTTTCGATGCGCTCACAAAGATCCTGAAAAATAAAAACTTCTTGAACTTTAACATTGAAACAGACGACCGAGTGTTTCTGGGTGAAAACTGACTGATATTTGTGGCTTCATCCAAGCTGACAAGAACTTCAGCTCCATCTGAAGAAAAGGAACCCCAGAGCATGACCCTGTCACCATCATGCTCCACAGTTAGCGTAGCGTTATTTTTGATTCTGTGGAGTGCTGTTTCTCAGCCAAACATACCTTCAAAAGTTCTCTTTAGTTTGATCAGACTATAATCCTTTCTCCCAGAAGGCTCTGTTAGATTTTTGGTTTTGTTTGGAATAAAACAATTTAATGTGCAACCCTGCTGCTTAGTTGAAACGTGAATACAACAATACAACAGAACGTTTTCACACATAAAAACACAAAGCATTCTTGCTGGCAACCCCTACCACACAATGTTACTGCTGGTCTATTAGCCTTCCTGATTGTTTTTTTTTTTTAAAGTTTCACAAATTTTGGAAAAACCTCAGATTTTTGTCCTTGTTTCTTATATTTTCTTCAAACTCACATTAAAAGGTGCAACATTATCAAAATGAGACCTAAAAAAATGTAATGAATTTTCCCATGCAGCCAGCCAGTCAGCCAGCTTCCCTTAAATGATCAACATGGGGCCATGCCTGAACACCGAACGTTTTTCACAGGATAAATACAGAAGAGGAAAAGAGTCTTGCTTTTTTTTTACATGCTTGTAAAACACTTTCCACTCATTTGCAAAACAGCTCAAACTTACTCTTATTGGATAGATGGTCTCTTCATGCATCAAATTAGTAGTTCACTGCTTATCGATTTTTCTGTGGAACGCAACTCCAAATTAAATGGGAAAAGTTCTTCTGTTTGTGTATTTTTTCACAGAGTATCTAAACTTTCCAGGGAGAAAACATTTGCTTTGAAAAATTTAATACATTAGTGCAATGCTACTTCGCTTACTATTGGAAGGCATTTGCAAACAAGCCAACCGTGGAGGCATTTTCCTTGGCACTGATTGGCTGCTATTCCGAGATAGGGAAACCATGGATGTTGACTTCTGCAGAAGTGTTAAGACGGTTTGGTCTAACGCATTTATTTGTAGCTCTGGCTACAGCCTTCCTCGCAAAGAAATGCAATCCCACAGCATGATGCATGACAAAAAACTCAAATGTCTTGTATGCAAATTAGCATTTCAAAGAAAAAATAAATAAAACAAACCTTTTATATGTCAAGCATGTTCTGTATCAACTAGGTTAAAGTTTACTTTGTAATTAAAAGTAGAGGCGCAGGCTGTGTTACCTAGGTTCTAACTAGAGGATGGGCAACTTATGAGGAAACAAAACCTCATAAGAAGTCAGAAATTGACTCAGTCAGCTTTGTCACATGAGAGATAAGAGCAAAACTGATCAATTGAGTGAGTCGAGAGTTTCTACACTACAATGTAATACAGCAGAAGGTTTGCATTCCTGATTTTTTGTGGGAAGCCATTTGGTTATGAATTTCAGTCATAATGACATTTTATCGTTATTTTAATATTTCAAAAGCAGTACTTGGTGGTTGTAATTGTGTAAACAGTGCACCTAGAGAGGCACAGTGATCTAAGTCCGATCCAACAGAAATAAAACAAGAGTTCTTATACAACTAATGATAAGTTCCCAAATTAAAACAATCAAGACACTAAAATGCAAAATCAAATTAACAATAAGATCAACACGAGAAAATGTAAGGATCGATTGTATTGACTGATCATATAGTATTCAACATGAATGTGTTCGGCCCTGTGTGATAACAGAGTGACATCAAGTATTTGTTGACTGATGTTTTTCCAACTGCGTCGCAGCGATCACTTTTTCATCCCCCATCACTCGTCGTTCCTAAAAACAGCTGTGATCACCTTTACACATTCTTCACCCAGTTCTTCATCCGCTCACCCCACCACGGTTCAGTTTCCACCTAAACCCGATTTCCCCCAATAACCCTGTCCCTCGGCCCATGTGACAGGCTGTACCAAGCGGCTAAGTGGCAGATTAGCAGCTTTAGCTCGGAGTGAGGCTCAGCTGAGCAGTTCCAACATGCACCTCACCTTCTGGGACTCGGCTGTATAATGCTGTCTGTAATAGTTATGGCTGTTATTCTTGGACCAGATAAAATGAAAGATGACAGACCCAAACTTTTTTCCCCTCTAAATTCAAACCCAGACTGTATGTGTGCAGTAAGTTTGAAGAGCTAAAATGAGCAACCCGCCCTATCCATGCCAAATCTCCTACTTTCAGCACCTGACTGAAAGTTTTTAGTTGGGATCAGTGAACATTCCCAGCACCACATGATGATCCGTGCATGTGCCGGTTCTGAGAAGGACCGCAGGGTGTTTGTGTGTGTGTGGCGAGGGGGGGGGAGGCAGGGTCAGGGGGAGTGTGTGACTGTGGCCTGGTGGACCATGGAGAGAGAACAGTATGTAGGACAGGGCCTCGCTCTCACCGACCTATCCCGGCTTGAGCCGCGGCTGGGCGTGCTAAATTTCTGCATGCATGATCAATGGTGCTGGATGAAAAAAGAGAGGAGAAAGACAGCAGCAGGATGGGGGAGGGGAGAGGAACAAGTTAGGGCACTGTTAAAAGACAGATTGGAGCAAAAAAAATTATCAGGTTTTCGTTCTACCAAAGTTAGCGCAGCGTTGGGATTTTTATTCAACCAGCACGCGGTGCAGACAAGCAATGAGAGACTGAGATTTTTCTTTCCATCTTGAGAAAGTTTGACTAAGTTATTTTATGGGCTTAGGCAACAGTTTTGGCTAATTTAAAAATCTGGCAAAGCTTGCGTGGAAGCAAAATTTACACAACTGCCTGTGTGAGAGATCGTGTGTGTGTGTGCGGGGGTGGGTGTGTCAGTGTTTGAGAGATCTTTTCAGTGCACTCTTTACCCTCCTCTCCCCTAACCCGTCGCCATCCCTCTGTCTTGTCACTCTGCCACCTCAGTTGTTTGTCTAATGCAGGTCTTCACTGCTTTTGTTTCCTTGACCACTACCGACCCAGAGTGGGGAACCTTTTGTCAGGGAGCGACCTCTGACTTGTCAGGGCCTGGGACTTGCTCTCCAAGACCCTTGAGGCGGTTTGAAAAAGAGCTGAGGAGGGGAGTCCCTAGAAAAGACTCAGAAAGCAGTGTTCGGATCAATATATTAACAATGTCAAAGCCTATATTTAGCTAGAAGGAATTAAGATAAAGCATCTCTTCCTCCGCGGAGTCCTAGTAAAACAGCTTCTTTCTTTTCTTTTTGCTTATTTAGTTTTTGTGTTATAAAGAAAGGTTCAATAGCAAAAGGTAAAGAAAATTACATATATATATATATATATATATATATATATATATGTAATCAGGCAGGATGATTTAGAACAATTTTGCAACTTGGCAAGTGGCAGGGCCTAAGGGAGAAGAGGGAAGAAGGGGCTATAAAAATAAATGGTAGCAAGATGTTTTATAGTCTGATTATCTGTTGATCTCGGATTGTTGTTTTTATATGTTAATAATACGTTTCTTATGGTGCTGTAAGTCACAGCTTCACAAGAATCTAATCATGGTAATTAACGTCCATCTATCCATCCATTCATCCATTCATTGTTTTCCGCTTATCTAAGATTGCGTCGTGAAGCAATAGGTCCAGGACTGATCCGTAGACATCACTCTCCTCCAATCCTGCCTGGACTTGGAACGCCTTAGGATCTTCCAGAATGAGCTGAAGTCTCTCCAGAAAGTTCTGGATCTTGTTACGAGGGTCTCCTCCTAGTGTGGCGTGTCTGGAAAACCTCCAGATGAAGTCTCCCAGGTCTGTCTACTGATCTGACGCCCGGACCACCTTCACTTTGAGCTCCTCATCCCATCTCTACGCCTGAATCCAGCCACTCTTCAGAGAAAGCTCATTCGGCCACTTGTACCCGGCTTCTTGTTCTTTTGGTTACGGCCCATTTCTCACGACCGCAGGTGAGGGTCATAGAGGGACCAGTTAATCAAGAGCTTTGATTTTGGCTCAACTCTTTCATCACCAAAACAAACCGGAGCATTACTGGAGATGAAGCCCCAATCAGTCTCCCCATTTCTTGTTCCATTCTACCATCACTAATGAACAAGAAGCCAAGATACTTGATACTTAAACTCATCCGCTCAAGGCAGAGATTGACAACCAATCAGTTCACATATTAACTGGAGTAATAAAAATAGTAGAGGACCTGTGTTGCTGACACCAGGCCTAGTAAATCAATCCCAAAAGTGTGCTACATATTAAAAAAGAAATGAAAATGTTTTACAAATGACTGTGTCATCTGCATATAAGTGTACTTCAGATGCCCAAAAAAGTTTGGATCAACATAAGATTCTTGCTGTATGATGAACTTTCTTTTTTATGGTGTCATGGTTTTAACACAATAACTTAAAATAAAAATCGACAGAATGTTCCACAGTATATCTGGTACAGCGACGCATATTCATAAGGCAGCTAAAATAATATTTATTACAGTTGTAATAATATTTTTAAAAATACAAAATACATATCTACCAAATTTAATAGTGTATTAAAGTAAACATCGTCATTATGCAGCTTTACTCTAAGGTTTCAGAATAACTTTAGAGTGGTGAGTAGCTCTTTTTATGAAATAACTCTTAAACAAAATTGTCTTTCTTAAAATAAGGGAAAGGTATAAATGGGGAAGGGACGGTGTTGTGTTAATATAAGCGTCATAAAGCTGGAGTATATTACTCCAACACTTCTAGTATTTCATTAAAAGTATTTCAAAACACTGAATCAATTTGATGTAACATTTGTGCTGGTTTGAATCTGTAACTGTTTGAAATTCTGACACACCTTGATATCATTAGCCAGCCGGTAAATACTCCAAATTTATTTTTTAAAACAGAAAATCACATAGGGATAAATAAATTCTTGGGAAACACCCACAGATTCTGTAAGTGGAACTGATGTGTTATTGTCTAAAGTATAAAACTAAGTTCTGTTAGATCCATTGTTTCTAAACCAGTTCAGGTAAAACTCTCCAAGTCCTATAGAATCATGTCTTTTCCATAGATGACTAAGTAAACAACCTAAAAGGCCGTATGCTGTCTCTCCCTCTCGCCTCTCAGAGCTTGATTTGAAAGCGATTCAAAATGAGCTCACTGAGTAAAACCAAGTCTGCTGATAAAGTAAGATGGAGGAAAACAATAAGTTTTAACAATCAAAAACTCCCTCAAAGTGGAAATCAAGAGGTTTTCTGAAAGCTCTCTGTTTGCTGAGTGTTTTTTTTTTCTTTCCCTTTTTCACCTGGCAGGTGGCGAGGGGAAGAAATCATTACATGAGAGAGGAGATGGGAGGGAAACAAGCACACCTGCGAATGTGCCAGGAGCTCCACCTCCGTCCTCCAATCACTATCCCGGCATCCCTCAGGGGAGAAGGTGTGGCAGGGGCAGACAGACAAAGGGAGGAGAGAAAGGCAGAGGAAGGAAGAGATTGAAGGGGAGATTTACATGCAACAGTTGACTGGAGTTTGAGTTAACCTTTTATTAATCACAGCCACACTAAACAAACTAGACTGATGGTGCTGGGAGGCTACGAGAGTGTCTTCCAAAGGTGACTTCCTGCGAGAGCAAACACACCACTGCCTATCTACCTTAATGACACAGGACTATTTCTGTCTGACGGCCGCATGGGGTGGTTGGCAGTGGGGGGGGGAGGCTGAGCACCAGCGGAAATCTGTGCTGTAATACCACACAGACAGACGGCTGGGTGGACAAACCCAAGAACACACACGCACACAAGCGGGCGTCACACAAAGGCTTGTGGCTACAAATCAGCAGAGACCTAACACTTAAAGACAGATTGTCAATACCCCAGTTGCCGCCATGGCGATTGCTGAGAGGATCACAGTTTGGAAAAGGACTGTCTATCCATCACTGTTGCTCTTGGTGCATTATTAACTAGAAGATATCTAATTATCTTGTATCTCATGTCACATCTACAGACTTATGCTTGGCATGGCTTGAATTCACAGAACCAAGAAAACGTGTTGAAAAGGTGGGATGTATGGTATCTTGCGGAGCTTTTTGTGATCCTTAAACACATATTTTTTTTGTCATGTTAAAGTCACATACTTGAAAGCATTTCATTTGGATTTTGTATACAAGACAAACACAAAGTGCTGCATAAACTTGAAGTAAACAGAAAATCGTGGGCTTTCTGATGTAACTGCCTAAATCAATTTTTGCCAAAAGTGATTTTGGCAAAAGCTAAAAAGAAAAAAAAATCACTTTTGCCAAATGAATAACTTCAGCCATTATTTTAAGAAGGTCATAAAATGTTTCCTTTTTTCTATACACACAGAAGTTTACAAAGTGTAGCATGAATTTAGAATCAACAGCTTGTAGGAACAAGCCTTTTGAGGCTCTTTAAGTTTTGACCAGCTAGGGAGTTATAGCAGTGAGACTGGATGAAGAAGAGCTGTTTTCAAGTCTTGCCACAGATTCTCATGGGTTTTCTTCTCTGGACTTTAACTAGGCCTCTCTAATATATACATTTTGATCTGGTGTACCTCTGGTTGTGTGTTTAGGGAAGTAGTTCAGATTTAAAGTAAGCTTCTATCATGTTCTATTGTCTTTTACAGCCTCTAATGGGTTGGCCTGCACAGGATAGACTTATATGTGACTCATTCTGTCTTAACATAAACTCTGTCCCTGCCAACTACAAGCATCCCCACAGCATGATGCTGCCATCAGTATGTTAGGTTGTCATTACGGTGCGCTCAGGGTGATTTTTACGACCAGAACACCTTCTTCCATGTGTATGCTGTGTCTGTCACACGGCTTGAGGCTTCCTGTTGTATACCTTGGCCTTCCTGACGTTCTTTGTTAAGCAATGTTCTCTCACAAACCTCTGACTCTTCCACTGAACAGCTGCAATCACACACTAATTGGGTGATTACAGGAAGCCTTTCCTTGCATTGGGTTTTAATTAGGATACATCACTGTAAAAAGGGGTAATATAAACATGCATGCCACACTTTTCAGTTATTGATATGTATAAAATTGAGGAAAGCATCTATAATTTTCCTCCCATGTCTGATGTCTGTGGTCGCAATACGATAAAATGTGGAAAAGTTCAAGGGGAATACCTTTGCAAGCCACTGCTTGATCTCACACCGCGTTTGAAAAGGGCAGCTGCGATTATGAGTGAGGTGTATTCTTTTTCACGTGGAGGCTGATGCTTACTCATATTTACAGTAAGACGCCTCATCCGACCTCTTCCGGTGGGAAACCGATGAAGTCACGGGGCAAGTGTTGGGAATCGCACAACTGCACACACAGATGCAGTCACGACCGTCCCCGAGACCATCGTGGTGCTGACCTAGAAGACAAGGCTGCACGGTGACTCATCGGTTCTTTGGCGGGTGATGTCGCTCCAACACATGATGGAGCTCACACCAGGGCGCCGGAGCAGGCTGGGAGCAAGGCAGAAAGATAGTGAAATCAGATACAGGAAGAGAAAATAAGGAGGAGGATGAGTGTGAGCAGAGAAGCTTGGATGGATGGATGGATGGATGGATGGATGGATGGATGGATGGATGGATGGATGGATGGATGGATGGATGGATGGAT
>CAEFZY010015452.1:0-35598 GCA_903066815.1 Brachyrhaphis roseni
ATGTGCAGTCCTAGGCACAGCCAAGATACTGCGCAGAACCCTCAAGCTCCCAGGCCTCTGGTAGAGGACCCGAGCTAAGAGGAAGAAAAACCACCCGCGGTGGGTGAGAAGGGAATTATTATATATATATATATAATTAAGTGCCCCAACACTTTTCAAGCTTTATAATTTCAATCAATGAGACTTTAAGTGAACTTGTCTCTATAATAAATAATAAAGTCGGAGCTCTCCATCAGCTTCTGGATCAATGAACCTGATGATTCATTAGTTCCTCCTGCATCTTTGTGTTCCTCAGGTTATTGATCGGCTCATTGATCGACACTGCTAATGCTCTCTGAGCTGATCAATAATCACTTTGATTATTTTAAATGACTTTAATCATCACTAGTTTCCTGTTTGGAAACTGAACCCAGTAAAACACCAATTTAAATGTTTGGAGGTTAAAGCTAATCTCTGGGTGACTGTTAGCATCCCTATCTGGTGTGGAACTGGTTCAGCTGGGGATGCTAACGGATGCTAGCTGGGAATGCTAATGAGTGCTAGCTGGGGATGCTAACGGTTGCTAGCTGGGGATCCTAACGGTTGCTAGCTGGGAATGCTAACGGATGCTGCGTTCCCTCCAGTTTAAGACTCTGCGGGTGGACGAGTACCGGCTGGCGCTCCGGAACCTGGAGCAGCACTATCAGGACTTCCTGCGGGACAGTCCGGACTCACAGATGTTCGGGGCGGAGGACCGGATGCAGGTGGAGTCCAGCTACAACCGGGCCAGCCAGCACTACCAGACCATGGTCAGCGCCGCAGAGCAAGGTCTGTTCTGTTCCCTTCATCATCATCATCATCATCATCATCATCATTTCTGGTGAACATGTTGGTTACCTGACAGTGAAATGCTTGATGGCTTCCTGTTGCAGGCTTCGTCCTGCCCAGAGCAGGTAAGGCAGCGGCAGCTTCTGATTGGCTGAGCCAGAATGAATGCGCTCCGACGTCTGTTGCGACATTTCATGCATTGAATCTGATATTAATAACCTTCACTGATTTAATTTATCCTAACATCACTGATCAGGTTTTCTTGTCTGCATGTTTTACAGCAGCTGATTCTCATCTATAATCAATAACTCTGTAATAACTGAAAGATAATCTCTTCTGAAGTTCTGTTAACGTGTCACTAACATGAAGGATGAAAAACTTGAAGTGGAAAAACGTCCAGAATGTCTTGAAATGAAGAAACAGAGAGAAAGGACCAGCTGCAGACCAGGGAATGGGGCGGGGCCAGCCTGTGGGCGGGGCTTGACATTCAACTCAAAGCGTTGTGATTGGATAATCCTCCTTGGCTCCAGATGTCTGGTTGGTTCTCCCAGCAGCCCCGGTTTCTCGAGGCGGAGCTTAGCCAGACTCCATGTTGGTTCCTTTAGGGATTTTCAGCAAATTGTTTGGTCAAAAGATACAAACAAAGAGATTCAACAATCAATAAAAATGTATGCATCTATTGGAAATATATGATCAATTATTTCTCCATACATTAAATAATAATATCAAATGTCTAATTTCCAATTTAAAACTAAATTCACTACATAAGTCTTTCTCAAACTGTGATCCCCGGACCATTGGTGGTCCACAGGCGCCTCCTAGTGGTCCAGAAGGTACTGCATGTAAACAACCGTTTATTTGGAATGAGGTGAGCTTACAGTTAGCTTACCAAAGGATTGTGTTTAAAATCACCAATAAACAAACGGCTGAAGGCTAAAGAGAAAACCTGAAGAGACCGACGGTTTCTGAGGATGCGGTGCAGACATAGATCTACATACATAGATCTACAGACATAGATCTACAGACATGCAGCTGTGCTGAACACCATATGATGAGGCGGTGAACGGCGCTGCGCCCCACACTGACCAACTGCATCTTAGCACCTGAAATAAAATGAATGATGTTGGACTGTCTACTGGTGAAAGAAAATGTTTTTGCCAAAGCAACTCAAATCTATGTTGTTTTTTTATGCTTTGAAATGACAAATAAAATGTCATTAATGCACAAACCAGTTGCACTGAAGGACATTTTTGATGTTTCCTATAATTGGAAAGATTAGAATCAACACTTTCAGAATCTGTAAATAACTCAAAATACCCGAATCGTGGTTTTATCATGGCCAGTCACATTTACCAAACAGCGCCCCCTTCAGGTTAGGAGGAACAACGACTGAGTGAAGAGACTAATGTTTTGACTTCAGGCTGTAGATGTTAGGATGTCGTGTTCGGTGGTCCGACTGTTTGGTAAAGGCAGTTAGGAAAAGTTTGAGAAACTAAAGGAATGAAAGGAGCACAGAGTGAAGCCTGACATCAGGCCCCGCCCACTCTGTGGTCTGCAGCCCGGGGAACTTGGTAATTGCAGGATATGTGTTGACCTCTGACCTCTCCAGAGCTCCGCTGCCCCCACCTGCTCAGGTGTTGTCTGTGTCTCGTGCACCGCCCCCTCCAGGTGATCAGGACGAGTCGCTGCGTCAGACCTTCCTGACCCAGATGAAGGACCTGCGTCTGCGTCTGGAGCGCTGCGAGAACAAAACGCTGACGCGTCTGCGGCAGCCGGCCGACGGCGAGCCGCTGAGGGCCTGCGCCGCCAAAACGGCCGAGCAGATGGTACCAACTGCTTCTGACCCGGTTCTGCTCCGCTTCTGCTCCGGTTCTGACCCGGTTCTGTGTCTGTGCAGAAGGTCCAGGCCGAGCTGGAGGGCCTGCAGAAGGAGCTCGGCACCGTCTCTGAGAAGACGCAGGCGGTTCTGGCGGGTCCGCAGCCGGCTGGTGCCGGTCCGATTCTGCGCTCCGAGCTGGACCTGACCCTGAAGAAGATGGAGGCCGTCTACGGGCTGTCCACCGTCTACCTGGACAGGTGAGGACCAGTCAGCTTTGACCGTTATCAGGGTTCCAGCATTTACCAGTTTTTAAAAAGTCGTCATATTTTCTGTCCAAATATTTTCACAAACTGAAAGATAAATGCATATATTTAATGTAAATGTTGAAGAAATGGTCTCTGCTTTGGTCGGGAACAGCTGACCAGCAGCCTGCAGAAACAGGTGTGGGAGGGGCTCCACACAGCCTCCTGTTGTTTCCTGATCTGTTTCTGGTGTTCCAGGCTGAAGACCATCGACGTTGTGATCAGAAACGCCAACGATGCCGAAGAGTCGCTGCAGAGCTTTGAGTCGCGCCTGCGGGACGCCGACAAGGTTCCGGCGTCGGAGCCGGAGGTGGAGGAGCAGCGCGGCCAGCTGAAGGTAGCGACCCGATCCGTCCGGATTCTCGCGCGCTCCGGTCTTCCCGGCGTTCCTGCTGACCGCCGCGTCTCTCCGCCCAGGCGCTGCGCGACGAGGCCGAGGCCGACCGGGCCGTCTTTGACCGGCTGCAGGACGAGCTGCGGCGCGCGGCCGCCGTCGGCGACGGGACGAGCCGGATCCACGGCGAACGCGACGAAGAGCTGGAGCGGTACCGGCGGCTGGTGGCCGGCCTGCTGGAGCGCCGGCAGAACCTGCTGGCCCAGACGGACATGCGGCTGCGGGAGCTGCAGCAGCTGCAGCGCCGCATGCGCAGCCACAGGGAGAGCTGCGACTCGCTGAACCGCTGGCTGGAAGACGTCCGGCGGAGACACAGGGACGTCCAGGACGTCCCCATCGGAGACGGAGCGGCGCTGCGGGACCGGCTGGCCCAGGAGGAGGTGGGGGGGGTTAGGATGTGAAACAATCAATAATCCATCTAATATTAAAACACACAGACAAAAACCACACAAATGTTTTTAGAAATATTTAACTTTGTTTCAGAAACTCCTGGAGGAAATGCAGAAGAACCGAGACCAAGTGGAGAGCTGCTATAAAAACGCCAAAGCGTACATCGACTCCATCAAGGTGAGGTCGCCGAGCAGCCGTCCGGAGGTCCGGCCCGGTCAGTTCTGACCTGTTTGGACTTTATGTTCTGAAGGATTACGAGCTGCTGGTGCTGACCTACAGAGCGCTGCAGGATCCCACGGCTTCTCCTCTGAAGAAACCGCGGATGGAGACGTCCTCCGACGGCGTCATCCAGGAGGTCAGGGGGAGGGGCTTAGAGCGAGGGGGTGGGCGGCGCCAGCTGAGCCAGTGGGGTCCAGAACCAGAACCTGACGTGTCTGTGTGTCTGCAGTACGTGTCGCTGAGGAGCCGCTACAGCGAGCTGATGACGCTCGGCACACAGAGCGTCCGCTTCATCTCCGACGCGCAGCGCCGCCTGGAGGCCGACCAGGTGAGCGCAGCTCCCGCTGACCGGGCCGTTTGGACCCACGGGTCCGGCCGACGGAACCGGTTCCCGCCCCGCCGCGGTGAAACCATCCGTCCTCCGTGTCGACCATGTGACCCTGTCGGCAAACAGGAAGCCGGTGGGTCACATGGCCGGCTGGCTCCGCCCCTTCCTGCCAGTTCTTCTTGGTTTCTAACGTTCTCTTCTGTTTGGCTCCTCTGACCTGCTGCATGGTGAATGTTCCCCCAGCACTCAGGTATTTAACAACGACATCATTTCCTGTCTGTGGGGAAAGTTCAGAAATCTCAGAAATCTTTCAGATCCACTTTCATGTTATTGAAATATTGATTATTTTGTTAAATCTGTCATTTCGGTTTTTATCATCTTAGTTTACTTAAAGTTTTTGTTTTTTTCTGAAATAAAATCTGAGCTTATTCACTTTTTAATGTTTATAAACTTGAACAGATTCAACAAACTGTAATGGTACCAAGAAGGTCCGGTTCAGAGCTGCTGGTTCCGACCCAGAACTTAGGCAGAATGTGTCTGTGAGGAACCAAGAACCCGAGTGCCACGTTCTGCAGGGACACTTTAAACCATGACACCAGAACCAAACAGGAAACTTTATGGTTCCTTTATGGACCAGAACTTTGTGTCAGCAGAGATGCCAGAACTGAACTACAGAACTGATCTGGTTCAGAGAACTGGTTCGGAGAATCTGACGGTTTCTAGATGCTGAACTTCTTTGTTTCGTTCTCCTGCCTGCATGTTGCCTTCATGTCCTCAGTCAGTGTGGGATTTCTCATTTGTTCTCCATTTGCTGCTCAGAAACAGTTTTGTTCAAACTGCTGGAAGTTTGTGTTGTTTTCCATGTCTGCATGATGCTGAGAACTTCCTGCCGGTTATTTTAAGCTTTTCATCAAAAGTCGATTTAAAGAGTTTTTGGTGTAAAGCAGCAACGTCAGAGTCGGTCTGAACCGTTTGGGTTTGACATCAGGATGGTTCTGAGATGAAGGAAAATATTTCTAAACATCTGATATCTGGAGGTTTGTGTGAAACCAAACAGAACCCTGCCGGTTTCTGGTCCTGACCCGGTATTAGAATCCGCCTGTGGAGTCAGAGAAACATCTGACTGCAGCAAGAACTCGACTCATGATTCAGAAATCAGCTGGACTAGATGCAGATCACCCACATACTGGACATGATCTGATCTGCTGTCCACCAGGGGACAGCAGAGCCGGGTCAGAGGCAGTGATGGACGGTAACCCAAACGTCCAGCGGTCCAGTCATGACAGCTTCATCCTTCAACGCTTCCCGCCTGAGTCCGTGTCGAACGACCAGGAGGAACCTCGGTACGACATTCCGACTGAAATCGGTTTGAAAAGCATCGGACCCAGGAACCGGTCCGAACTGAACCGCCAGACTCCGCTTTGGAAAGAAAAAAGGTTTTATGCTGTTCAGACGTCATAAAACATCAGAAACCAGACGAACCCAACGTTTCCATCCCTGAATAAATGATCAATCCGGATTATAGTTTATTCCCTGAACTTTCTGTTTAGTTTATGAGCAGAAAGTTGAAGATGAAACTTTCATAAAACCTCTCAGCTGTAATCCTGCAGGTCTAGTTGGTTGTTTTCAGAAACTTCAGAAAGAAAATAAGAGTTTCCAGCATTTTGATGCCAAACCCAAATGTTTTCAGACTGTAATCCTAATCTGCTCTCTGCACTCTGTTCACATTAACAATGAACAGCCCATGAAGGAAAACGTCGTGAAGCAAGTGAGCAAAGTGTCAGTGGGTCCTGCATGTTCCAGTTCCTCCCTGCTGGTGGTAACTTCCTCCTCAGCAGGTCAAAGTTCCTCTAATGAGCCATCATTGGGTCCAGGACAGAACTGGACCGCGCAGGACGCCGGGCCTCCTGGACCCACTGGGCTCCACTGACCTTCATCTTCTGACGATGAATTTCCTTCCTTAGCTTTAAACAGTTCTAAGAAGTTCTGCTGGACGGGATAAAAAGATAAAACCAGAAACTCTGTAGTTTACAGATGGTTCCTGAATGCACCGTCAACGCCCATCGGAGCTTTAAAAGGTCAAAGGTCCTGGAACCGACCCAAGACGGCACTGCTTTAAATGCCTCTAAAAATAACTTTCCCCCAAAGTTTAAAACTTAGTTTACATCCTGGTGCAGTGGTGCAGCGGTTCAGCACCACCCACACACGGAGCCGTCGCAGGTTCGATTCCCGGCCCGGTGACCTTTGCTTCTCTCGTTACCCAATTTCCTGTCAATTCACTATCAAATAAAGAGCCAATAAAACCTTCGGATGACTCCCTCATTACACAAGAAAACTAAATAAAGTTTCATTGGAAGAAAATCTATTTTCTTATTTAGAGAAAAATATTATTTCAACATGAAGGAAGGAAAAATGTCTCAATATTTGGGATATTTTCTGATCGTTTTTAAATAACACTCAGATATTTCATCAGTAAATCAAGAACTGACAAAGAAATTATCTAAGTTACAGAAAAATGTGTTCCCCCCCCAAAAAAGCATTTTTTGTATATAAGATATTTATTTATGAATCTTGTTCTCCCCAACCCAAAATATTTCCCTATTTTGGGACAATAAATTATTAAAAAAATGATCAATTATAGATTGAAAGATTTTCAAATTCCTCCTAAAACTTTCATATTCTGATATTTTCTCTTCCTAATGAGGAAATGAGAACCTGATGTGAAGTGGAAGGAGATATTTTCTGTAGGTGATAAAATAATGAGAAAAACATTTCACTTATGTTTCTCATTATCTTCAGATAATTATTTAAGAAAACAGAAGAAACAATTATCTGAAGATGATTTCATATTTTTTACTTTTCTCAGATTTATTGATTTTTCCTGAAATAAATATCTTAAGATGACAAAATACATCATCATTATCTTGAGTTTTATTGTGTTAAAATAAAACATCTTGAAATATTTGCATTAATATGTGATGAGAAGTGAGAAATAAACCACATTTTTTTCTCTTTAGCTGAAGATATAAAAATCTGTAGTTTATGTTGATTTTCTTTCTGCACTAAATTAAACTTGTTTAATGGCAGATTCTCTTGTTTCTTGAGAAAACCTCCTAGAAATGATTTAACGGAGGACATAAAGCCTTCGTGTGTCTCTAATCTTCGTCCTCTTTGCTTCAACCCAACCAGAAAACATCCGAGCAGCTGAAAGAAGAGGAAAGGAGGAAGCTGGCCGAGGTTCAGGCCGAGTTGGACAAGCAGAAGCGGCTGGCTGAAGCTCAGGCTCAGTCGGCAGCCAGAGCGGAGCAAGAGGCGCAGGAGCTGAAGCTACAGATGCAGCAGGAGGCCAGCAGGAGGCAGGGCGCGGCCGCCGACTCCGAGCAACAGAAGAAGAACATCCAGCAGGAGCTGCAGCAGCTGAGGAGTCTGTCGGAGCAGGAGGCCAGGTCCAAGAGCCAGCAGCTGCAGGAGGCGCTGGACAGCCGCTCCAAGATCGAGGAGGAGATCCGCCTGGTCCGCATCCAGCTGGAGGCCACCATGAGGCAGAAAACCTCCTCCGAGTCCGAGCTGCAGAGCCTCCGGGACCAGGCCACCGAGGCCGAGACGCTCCGCAGGGCCGCTCAGGACGAGGCGGAGCGGCTCCGCAGG
This sequence comes from Brachyrhaphis roseni, assembly GCA_903066815.1. Taxonomy (NCBI): domain Eukaryota; kingdom Metazoa; phylum Chordata; class Actinopteri; order Cyprinodontiformes; family Poeciliidae; genus Brachyrhaphis; species Brachyrhaphis roseni. The sequence goes on from CAEFZY010015452.1 coordinate 7,908, forward strand.
CAGGTGGCAGAGGAGACCCAGAAGAAGAAAACCGCACAGGAAGAGCTGAAGCGCAAAGCAGAAGCCGAGAAGGAGGCATCCAAGCAGAAGCAGAAAGCCCTGGAGGAGCTGCAGAGGTTCAAAATGCAGGCGGAGGAGGCAGAGCGGCGCGTGAAGCAAGCCGAGCAGGAGCAGCTGAGGCAGGTCAAGGTGGTGGAGGAGGTGGCACAGCGGAGCGCCGCCACACAGATGCAGACCAAGGCCTCGCTGTTCACCGAGAAGACCACCCAGCTGGAGGAGTCGCTGAAGAAGGAGCAGGGCGCGGTGCTGCAGCTGCAGGAGGAAGCCGAGCGGCTCAGGAAGCTGCAGGACGAAGCCCACAGAGCCAGGCAGCAGGTGGAGCAGGAGCTGGAGACATGGAGGCAAAAAGCCAACGAGGCGCTGCGCCTGCGGCTGCGGGCCGAGGAGGAAGCCCAGAAGAAGAGCCAGGCTCAGCAGGAGGCCGAGCGGCAGAAGGTCGAAGCCGAGCGAGACGCCAAGCGGAGGACCAAGGCGGAGGAGGCGGCGCTGAAGCAGAAGGACAGCGCCGAGAAGGAGCTGGAGAAGCAGCGGCAGTTCGCCGAGCAGATCGCTCAGCAGAAACTGTCTGCCGAGCAGGAGTGCATCCGCCTCAAGGCCGACTTCGAGCACGCCGACCAGCAGAGGGCGCTGCTGGACACCGAGCTGCAGCGGCTGAAGAACGAGGTCAGCGCAGCAGAGAGCCAGAGAAAACAGCTGGAAGACGAGCTGGCCAGGGTCCGCGGAGAGATGGACACCCTGCTGCAGATGAAGGTCAAAGCTGAGCAGGAGACGCTGTCCAAGACGGAGAAGAGCAAGCAGCTGCTGGAATCGGAGGCTCTGAAGATGAAGCAGCTGGCCGAGGAGGCGGCGCGGCTCCGAGCCGTCGCCGAGGAGGCCCAGAGGCAGCGGCAGAGGGCCGAGGAAGAGGCGGCGCGGCAGAGGGCCGAGGCAGAGAAGATCCTCAAGGAGAAGCTGGCCGCCATGGACGAGGCCACGCAGGCGAAGACGCAGGCAGAGATCGCCCTGAAGGCCAAGGAGGCCGAGAACGAGAGGCTGAAGAGGAAGGCTGAGGAAGAGGCGTATCAGAGGAAGCTCCTGGAGGACCAGGCCGCCCAGCACAAGCAGCAGATCGAGGAGAAGATGAGTCAGCTGAAGGGCTCGTCCGAGTCCGAGCTGGAGAGACAGAAGACGGTGGTGGAGGAAACTCTGAGGCAGAAGACAGTGGTGGAGGAGGAGATCCTCATCATCAGGCTCAACTTTGAGAAAGCAGCCAAGGAGAAGTCCAGCCTGGAGCAGGAGCTGAAGAAGCTGAAGGACGCTGCAGAGCAGACGCAGAAGAGCAGGCTGAAGGCCGAAGATGAGGCGGAGAAACTGAAACAACTGGCAGCAGAGGAGGAGAAGAAGAGGAAGGAAGCTGAGGAGAAGGTGAAGAGGATCACTGCAGCAGAAGAAGAGGCGGCTCGCCAACGCAAGGCCGCTCAGCAGGAAGTGGAGCGGCTCAAGAAGAAGGCGGAGGAAGCCAATCAGCAGAGGAGCAACGCTGAGAAAGAGGCGGAGAGGCAGGTGGTCCTGGCCAAGGAGGCGGCGCAGAAATGCAGCGCTGCAGAGCAGAAGGCCCAAAACGTCCTGAGCAAGAACAAAGAGGACGTCCTCGCTCAGGAGAAGCTCAGAGACGAGTTTAACAATGCAAAGAAGCTCGCCCAAGCCGCTGACGAGGCCAAAGAGAAGGCAGAGAAAGAGGCGGCGTTGCTTCGCCAGAAAGCCGAGGAGGCAGAGAAGCAGAAAAAATCTGCAGAAGAAGAAGCCGCCAAACAGGCCAAGGCTCAACGAGATGCAGAGAGACTGAGGAAGGAGGCAGAGGAGGAGGCGTCGCGGCGGGCTGTGGCCGAAGCTGCGGCGCTGCAGCAGAAGCAGCAGGCGGACGCAGACATGGCCAAACACAAGAAAGAGGCGGAGCTGGCGCTGAAGCAGAAGTCTCAGGTAGAGAAGGAGCTTTCAGCCGTCAAGCTGCAGCTGGAGGAAACAGACAAGCAGAAGGAGCTTCTGGACGCTGAGCTGCAGAGAGTTAAAGGAGAAGTCAACGATGCCGTCAAACAGAAAGCGCAGGTGGAGCAAGAGCTCTCCAGAGTCAAGAATCAGATAGACGAGCTCCTCAAAGTCAAACTGAAGATCGAGGAGCAAAACCACCTCCTCATGCAGAAAGACCAAGACAACACCCAGAAGTTGCTCCAGGAGGAGGCCGAGAAGATGCAGCACCTGGCAGCAGAGGCCGCTCGGCTCGCAGTGGAGGCTGAAGATGCTGCCAGGCAGAGGCAGGCGGCTGAGGCAGACCTTGCTGAGCAGAGAGCGCTCGCTGAGAAGATGCTGAAGGAGAAGATGCAGGCCATCCAGGAGGCCACAAGACTGAAGGCCGAAGCTGAGGAGCTGCAGAAGCTGAAGGACCAGGCCCAGGAGACGGCTAAAAAACTACAGCAGGACAAACAGCAGATCCAGCAGCGTCTCCATAAGGACACAGAAGACTTCCAGAAGTCTCTGGAAGCGGCGCGCTCCAGGCAGCTGGAAGCGTCTGCTGAGGCCGAGAAGCTGAAGCTCCGAGTCGTGGAGCTCTGCGCCGCCCACACGAAAGCCGAGGACGAAGCCAAGAAGTTCAGGAAGCAAGCCGACGAAGCTAAAGCTCGTCTGCAGGAGACCCAAAAACAGGCAACGGAAACCGTGGTGCAGAAGCTGGAGACGCAGAGGCTGCAGAGCACCAGAGAGGCCGATGATCTGAAGAAAGCCATCGCTGAGCTGGAGGACGAGAAGAAGAAGCTGAGAAAAGATGCTGAGGAGCTGCAGAAGAAAACCCAGCAGGTAGAATTATTAAAATAGAGAAACTAATGAGATATTGATGCTAAGTTCATGACTAGAAGTCATGAGTGATTTTCTCTGACCAACTTTATCTTCCTTTCGTCTGACAGATGGCGACCGCCCAGCAGGAGCAGATTGAGCAGCAGAAGGTCATCCTTCAACAGTCGTTCCTCAGTGAGAAGGAGCTGCTGCTCAAGAGAGAGCGAGCCGTTGAAGACGAGAAGAAGAAGCTGGAGAAGCAGTATGAGGAGGAGGTGAAGAAGGCCAAGGCGTTCAAAGAAGAACAGGAGCGCCAGCGCGCTCTCATGGAGGAGGAGAGGAAGAAGCTGCAGGCCGTGATGGACGAGGCTGTGAAGAAGCAGAAAGAGGCAGAAGAAGAGATGAAAGCCAAGCAGAAGGAGGTGGAGAAGCTTGAGAAGAAGAGGCTGGAACAGGAGAAACTCCTGGAGGACGAGAACAAGAAGCTCCGAGAGAAACTCCAGAGCCTGGAAGGAGCTTCTAAAACGGGAACGACCAAAACTAAGGAAATGGAAGTTCAGACGGATGACGTTCCCGAGGAGCAGCTGGTCTCCATGACGATGGTGGGAACAACCAGAAAGGTTCTGAATGGTGCCGTCGAAGTGGACAGGGTGAAGAAAGATGGAGGATCTCCCTTCGCATTTGATGGAATCAGAGAGAAGGTTCCTGCAGAGAGACTCTTTGACCTCAGTGTCCTGACCAAGAAGGACATGGACAGACTAAGAAAAGGCAAAGTCACCGTGCAGGAGCTGGAAAAGACAGACAAAGTTCGATCGTGTCTGAAGGGCCAGAACTGCGTCGGAGGCATCCTGACTCCATCTAAGGAGAAGATGAGCATCTACAACGCCATGACAGAAAACAAGATCACTCCAGACTCTGCCGTCATGCTTCTGGAATCACAAGCAGCTTCAGGCTTCATTGTTGATCCGGTGAAAAATAAACTTCTGTCTGTAGACGAGGCTGTGAAGGAGGAGTTAGTTGGGCCTGAACTCCACGACCGGATGCTTTCTGCTGAGCGCGCAGCCACCGGCTTTAGAGATCCGTACACTGGAGCCAGAATCTCTCTGTTTGAGGCCATGAAGAAGAGCCTCATTGGTAAAGAGCAAGCCACCAAATTCCTGGATGTGCAGCTCGCCACGGGTGGGATAGTGGATCCCATCAACAGTCACAGAGTCCCACTTCAGGCAGCGTACAAACAAGGCCACTTTGATGCAGACATGAACAAGAAACTCACAGATCCTAGTGAAGAGTCCAAGTTATTCACTGACCCCAGCACTCAGGAGCCACTCACCTACAAACAGCTGCTGGAGAAATGCAGCAAAGACCCAGACACCGGCCTGCTGATGTTACCGGTGACGGAAAGAGCCGGTCAGAGCGAGAGAACCTACACGGATATGGAGACTAAAGAGGTGTTCAGCAGATCCAATGTTGATGTTCCGTTTGGAAAGTTTAAAGGAAAAACCGTCACCATCTGGGAGGTGATAAATTCAGAGTATTTCACAGAGGAGCAAAGAAGAGAACTGATCCGTCAGTACAAGACAGGCAAGATCACCGTAGAGAAGGTCATCAAGATCGTCATCACTGTTGTGGAAGACAAGGAGAAGGACGGTGGAAATGTCTTCAATGGTCTGAGGGCTCCGGTGAGCGCCACTGAGCTGCTAGAGTCTAAGATCATAAACAAAGACTTGTTCAACAAGCTGAGCAATGGGAAGATCTCAGTTAAAGAAGTTTCTGAGATGGATGCTGTGAAGAAGGCTCTGCAAGGAACGCCCAGCATCGCAGGTCTCCTGAATGAACCAACCAAAGAGAAAATGCCGTTCTATCAAGCCTTGAAAAAGGAGTTAGTCTCCCCAGAGACGGCTGTGAATCTCCTTGAAGCTCAAGCGGCAACAGGATTTATGATAGATCCTGTGAAAAATGAGCGTATGCCTGTTGATGAAGCTGTTAAATCAGGTCTTGTTGGTCCAGAGCTGCACGAACGCCTGATGTCAGCAGAGCGAGCCGTCAGCGGCTACAGAGATCCTTACACAGGGAAAAAGGTGTCTGTTTTTGAAGCCATGAGTAAAGGCCTCGTAAAGAAAGACCAAGGCATTCGTCTGCTGGAAGCTCAGCTCTCAACAGGAGGAGTTATCGATCCCATTAAAAGCTGTCGCATCCCTAATGAGGTCGCCTGCAAGCGAGGATACTTTGATGAAGAAATCGACAAGACTCTGAATCAAAACACAGACGAGACAAAAGTTTTTTATGATCCCAACTCACAGCAGGATGCCACCTACGCACAACTCATGTATAAATGTGTCACAGACAAAGAAACTGGATTGCCATTACTTCCTCTGTCAAAGAAGGCTCCAAAGTCTAAGGAGGACAAACAAATAACAGAGGCCAAAACGAAAGAGGCCCTAAGCCAGAAGACAATGGAGCTGGAATATGGACCCTTCAAAGGAAGAAAAGTCACAATTTGGGAAATCATAAACTCTAAGTACATCACTGAGGAACAGAGACTGGAGCTGATCCGTCAGTACAGGATGGGACTGGTAACAATCGAGAAGCTCATAAAGATTGTGATAACAACCATAGATGAAAAAGAGGACAAATCAAAGGAAGAAGCTTGTTTTGAAGGCCTGAGAGAACCAGTCACCGCCAGCTCTCTGTTTGATTCCAACATCATTGACAAGGCCACATTTGAACAACTCCAGCAGGGTAAGAAGGCTCCCAAAGAGGTTGGTCAAACCGACAAAGTCAGAAAGTACCTGCATGGCACTGACCGCATCGATGGCGTCGCCATGGAAGGCTCAGATGAGAAGCTAAGCATTTATGAAGCTATGAAACGGCATGTTTTACAGCATAGCACTGGACTGGCTCTTCTTGAGGCCCAAGCTGGTACTGGATTTATAACCGATCCAGTAAAAACCCAGAAATATTCTGTGGATGATGCTGTGAAGGCTGGAGTTGTTGGTCCTGAGCTTCATGAAAAACTTCTATCAGCTGAAAAAGCAGTGACAGGATACAAAGACCCATATACGGGCAACAAGATCTCCCTGTTCCAGGCCATGAAGAAGGAACTGGTGTTAAGGGAGCATGCTATTCCTATTCTAGAAGCTCAGATCACAACTGGTGGAATAATCGATCCAGTCTGCAGCCATCGGGTTCCCAATGACGCAGCCATCCAGCGTGGCTTCTTCAGTAAAGAAATGTTGAAATCATTCAGCGACCAGACAGGTGACATCAAAGGCTTCACCAACCCCAACACCAACGAACGGGTAACTTACAGCCAGCTGCTGGAGAAATGCAGAAGAGACCCCAACACAGGTCTGTGCTACCTGCCTCTGTCAAAAGTTGAAGCTCCTGCAGTGACTGAGAAGTCCTATGAGTACACAGAGGAGCAAGCTCAACAAGAACTAGCCAACACTCAGATTGAAATTCCTCATCAGAGCTTTGCAGGAAAGAGCTTGACCATCTGGGAGGTGATGAACTCAAACATGCTTCCTGAAGAGGAGAGGCGGCGGCTCCTGGAGCAGTACCGCTTGGGCCAAATCACAAAGGAAAGGATGCTCATCATCATCATCGAAATCATTGAGCAAAGAGAAACTCTGAAGCTGGAGCAGAGCATGTCATGTGACGTGATCAGGAGAAGGGTTACTATTGAGGACCTGTACAGCGCTCGGATTATTGACCTGCAGACGTACAACCTCCTAAAACAGGAGAAGATGAGCGTCCAGGAGGTGATGGAGATGCCGTCAGTGAAGCAGTACCTCTTTGGAACAGGTTGCATTGCAGGAATCATGTCAGACAGTCCTCCTAAAATTAGCATTTACCAGGCTATGAAGAACGGACAGATTAAGCCTGAAGTCGCTGTGAAACTTCTCGAGGCGCAGGCAGCAACAGGATTCATGATCGACCCTGTAAAAGACGAGCTCCTAACCGTTGATGAAGCTGTACGTAAGGGCCTTGTTGGGCCTGAGATCCATGACAAACTGCTCTCAGCTGAGCGTGCAGTAACAGGATACAAGGATCCGTACAGCGGAAAAGTCATTTCTCTCTTCCAGGCCATGAAGAAAGACCTGATTTCCGAAGAATATGCCTTGAGGCTTTTGGAAGCCCAGAATGCCACTGGAGGACTGATGGATCCAGAGTACTACTTCCACCTTCCCCTAGATGTGGCCATGCAGCGTGGCTACATTAACAAAGAAACCCTTGACAGGATAACTGAACCTACAGCGGACATTCGCGGTTACATTGACCCGACAACGGATGAGAAACAGACTTACGTTCAGCTGCTGAAGAGATGCAGAGTTGATAAAGAAAGTGGACTCCGGCTGCTTTCCCTGGCAGACAGACGACTTCTCTTCAAGGGTCTCAGAAAAACCATCCCTGCAGATGAGCTCCTCCGTTCACAGATTATTGACCAAAAGACCTACAGCGAGCTCCTTGAAGGCATCATCACAGTGGAGGAGGTCAGCAGAGATCTGAAGAAGTACCTTGAGGGCACCAGCTGCATAGCAGGCGTTTATGTCGAATCTACCAAAGACCGTCTTTCTATTTACCAAGCAATGAAGAAGAACATGATCAGACCGGGAACCGCCTTTGAGCTACTTGAAGCTCAAGCTGCTACAGGATATGTGATTGACCCAATCAAGAACCTGAAACTGAATGTCACAGAGGCTGTTAAAATGGCCGTTGTTGGCCCAGAGTTTAAAGACAAACTCCTCTCAGCTGAACGAGCCGTCACAGGCTACAGAGACCCTTACTCTGGCCAGGTAGTCTCTCTGTTCCAGGCTATGAAAAAGAATCTGATTCTGAAAGACCATGGCATTCGGCTGCTGGAGGCCCAGATCGCTACTGGGGGGATCATCGATCCCCAGGAGAGCCACCGTTTGCCCGTTGAAACAGCATACGAACGTGGCCTCTTTGATGAGGAAATGAACACAATTCTTACTGATCCCTCTGATGACACAAAGGGCTTCTTTGACCCAAACACAGAGGAAAACCTCACCTACCTGCAGCTGATGGAGAAATGCATGACGGACCCAGAGACCGGCCTTCGTCTCCTGCTGCTGAAAGAGAAGAAACGCGAGAGGAAGACGTCGTCCAAGTCTTCGGTTCGTAAGCGAAGGGTTGTCATTGTCGATCCAGAATCAGGCAAGGAGATGTCCGTTTATGAAGCGTACCAAAAAGGACTGATTGATCACCAGACCTATATAGAGCTTTCAGAGCAGGAGTGTGAGTGGGAGGAGATAACGATAACCTCCTCGGATGGAGTCATAAAGTCCATGATCATCGACAGAAGGTCCGGACGGCAATATGACATTGACGATGCCATTACAAGAGGCCTGATAGATAAGTCTGCTCTGGATCAGTACCGAGCCGGAAGCCTGTCCATCACAGAATTCGCAGACATGCTGTCTGGAAACATGAGCGGCAGTAGATCACGCTCATCCTCCTTTGGCTCCTCTTCCTCCTACACCGCCAGCCCAGTGCCTTCCATAAAAACACCCGCAACCACATGGAACGACCCAACTGAGGAGACCGGGCCTGTGGCCGGGATACTGGACACAGACACACTGGAGAAGGTTTCCATCACAGAGGCCATTCACCGAAATCTTGTGGACAACATAACAGGTCAAAGGCTGCTGGAAGCTCAGGCCTGCACCGGAGGGATCATTGACCCCAACACAGGAGAGAAGTACGCTGTGGCTGATGCAATGAATAAAGGTCTGGTGGATAAGATCATGGTGGACCGCATCAGTTTAGCCCAGAAGGCGCACAATGGGTTTGAAGATCCCCGAACGAAGAGCAAAATGTCTGCTGCTCAAGCTCTGAAGAAAGGATGGCTTTACTATGAAGCCGGACAGCGGTTCCTTGAGGTCCAGTATCTCACCGGCGGGCTGATTGAACCAGATGCTTCTGGTAGAGTCTCTATTGATGAGGCTGTGAAGAAAGGCACCTTAGACGCCCGCACCGCCCAGAAGTTACGAGATGTCAGCGCGTATTCCAAGTACCTCACCTGCCCCAAAACCAAGCTCAAGATCTCCTACAAGGACGCCATGGAGAGAAGCATGATCGAGGAGGGAACTGGTCTGCGGCTGCTCGAAGCTTCGTCTCAGTCCACCAAAGGCCTTTATAGTCCGTATAGCATCAGCGGCTCTGGCTCTGCGACCGGATCCCGCTCTGGTTCCAGAACCGGCTCCAGATCTGGCTCCAGGAGAGGAAGCTTTGATGCCACAGGGTCGAGTTTCACAACAACCTTCTCATCGTCATCCTTCGGTTCGCCGAGCTACAGCCGGCGGTACTGAGCAGGAGGCGGAGCAACGCATCCCTGTGGAATAAAGATCTTCTTTATTCTGCTCTGCATGGGGGTGTTACAAAACTTTCCTTTTCCCTCCAATATATTCATTCACTTTATTGTATACTTTACACTGTATGGCACCTCATCAGATCCATTATCACGTACTGTAACCAGTATAGTCGACCACCTGCAGCCTACCTGACTAACAACTTTAAAGTAAGCATCTAGTCTTCCAGAAACACTCATTTATTGTTACCAGAACCAGATTGGATGTACAAACTAGGGTTTCTGAACATGTGTATATTTCTGAAAAGACAAAAAGCTTCTCTGCAGAGCAGAATATGGAGTCTATCGATAGTCTGCCTCAAGAACGCCAAGCTTCAAGATCTTCTCTCTCATGGGCCACACTGCCATATTTACTCTATAAACCCAGCTTCATAACCATAAACCCTGCAGTCGGAGCAACATGTGCACATTGTGAGATGGACTCAGAGCAAGAGAGACCTGGGGACACTTTGACCAACTCCAATAAATCCCTGCTGTTCTGGATGGCAGAAAAGTAAATCTAGAGAGAAGCATTTCTGATCTGATGCCAGATTGTTGGAATCTGATGTTTAGTTCTGTTCCAGGAACCGCCTTCAGCCTTCAGCTGGTCTCTCTGCTCAGACGTCAGCGCTGGACTCCAGTGGACGCTGCTCCTCAGGATTGAAGCTCCCCGCTCTGCTGCTCGGTCTGGTTGCTTAGCAAACGCTCCTCGCCTTTCACTGGGAGAAGCTGCAGACCTCAAACTGGTGCCTGACTGAAAGGTGAGCAGGTTTCCAGTCTGGCTGCAGAAGAAACACCAAAACTCATTAGCCAAGATTAAGCTCATATCATTGACTTTTTTATTTCCCAGTCGATGTATGACGACTGTAGCGATGATTAGTAAAAACATTTCTTTGAGAAAGATCTTCAAGCTTCGCAGCTCAGCCACTTTTTATATTTGACACTAAACAGCCTGTTTGATGGTAGATCTTCTTTGTAAAGCAGCACATTTGATCTATAGCTCCTTTTATTTTCATACTCTATATTTCTGCTTTGCATGATTTACTAACGTATTAGACATAACAGCTATATCCTTTGAAAGCTTTTTTTTTTTTTGCTGTGTTTGAAGTTTGAAGGATGTTTTAGAGAGAAGTCATCCAGCCTAGTATGGTGTATTTATAACTAAATGGGACTAGAACATTTATTGTTACACATTAAGACTGTAAATAAACACAAAAATGAAAAGAACTAAATCTGTTTCTTTATTTTTGTTTTGTTTGCTGTATAAATATTCAATAAAGATTGAAAAATCACTGCTAAAGTAAACACACAAGGTTTAGTTTTTCTAATAAATGTAGGTAAAATAAAACTATTCAACTTAAAAAGATCAAACAAAACGTCCATGCCTCACAAACTGCTGGTGAAATAAAATCTTTTTATGTTTTTCACTTTAAATATCAATCAACCTACAATATTAAAATACATTATGGGGGATTTAACCCTTAAAAGCTGTTATTAAGAAAAGTTACATTTTTACAAAGTACCGTATTTTCCGGACTATAAATCGCACCATCCATAAAACGCATAATAAAGAAGAAAAATACATATATAAGTCGCACCAGAGTATAAGTCGCATTTTTGAGGGAAATTTATTTGATAAAATCCAACACCAAGAACAGACATGTCATCTTGAAAGGCAATAAAAATAGAATAGAGGAAACAACAGGCTGAATAATCGTACTGTATGCTAACGTTACATGACACATGAACAGCGAACTGAGAGCGTGCCTGGTATGTTAACATAACATATTAAGAGTTATTCAGATAACTGTAGCATACATAACATGCTAACAAGTTTACGAACCATCCGTGTCTCCAAATCACTAAACGCAATGAAATCTTCATCTTCGGTGTCGCTTGTAAACAGGCCTAGAGCGCCCTCTTGCGGTTTAGTGTGAAAATAACATGTGATATGATATAATGATGTGTACATTTCCGCACATGAGTCGCTCCGGAGTATAAGTCGCACCCCCGGCCGAACTATGAAAAAAAACCTGCGACTTATAGTCCGGAAAATACGGTAGTCAATGATGATTATTATTATTATTGTTATATTGTCAAAAATGTAGGAGTCTACTTCCTAGAATCAACAGTAAGAATATTATAAATTGCCACATTTTTCATTTTAAACAGATAATCATTATAATAATGTCATTTATTTTCTATTAAGTCATACAGATTAAACGCAAACTTTAGATTATTTTTTACAAAACAATAATCTGCTTCCCAGATATGTAAAAATATTAAAGATTTATACTTCAGGATTTTTTTTTCTTTTAACCTGAAAGATTTTTATCAAATAATATTTTTCATATTTTGGAGATTTTAATGTCAACCTCCACCCGCCCGAGCCCGGGCGATTTTCATATAAATTTTGTATTAGCGCATATAGCTCAACCAAAAACAATGCCAACATACCCATGCCATACCTTTAGAAGTCTTGATCTAAGCCCAAATATCATCAAATCCACTCGTGTGTGAGCTCAAAATGTCCGTGACAGCTTGCAGGAAAATGTTATCCAGTTGTTTTTCCTTTAACTGTAAGCAGCACGCTGTTATTATCCAACAAAGTCGTGTTTTTCTGACTACAAAGTGGAAAAGCCCGGAGAATAAACGCTACTCTCTTCCGCCTCACAAACGAGTCAGGTAATTTTCTCCGAACTAATTCAGTTCGATTTATTCACCAGGACCTCTGCTTTCAAACGCCACCATCAGAGCCTGTGTGCGGCTCCGATACCGTGTNGGCTCCGATTCCGTGTGGCAGACGCCGTAGAGTCAATCCAACGCTCCCAACCTCTGGAGACGTCACATCCGCGTTTTTCTCTTCCGTAAACACTCCAGAATAACCGATCATTGGCTAAATTGCTTGGTCTGTTAGCCAATGAGGTGACGTTTCCATCAAAATACAGGAAGTCGGGGTTTGGGAAGAAATCCGCTCAGAGAGGGCGTGCGTAAGGGCACCCTGTCCGGTTGGACACGCACGCGTACACGCACGCGCGTGAGCGGTCTCCATTACGCAACATCTCTCGTTTGTTTTTCGAAAAAGTGTTTGAATAGATGGAAATGTGTGATCACATTGTGAAAATGTGGTTTTTATCTTCAAATTGCCGAATTGACTTATAATGTATAAAAATGCTCACAGTTTCACTATACTTTTGACTAGAGGTTTGAAGTTGCACACAGTTATTGCCTACAAAATGAAGAACAAGTGTAGAGAGTTTGAAAGCTCTAACATATTATATGCCAAAAATACCGGTTGTCAAATTTGCTTGTTNGAGTTTGAAAGCTCTAACATATTATATGCCAAAAATACCGGCTGTCAAATTTGTTTGTTTTTTTCCGAGGAAAAAAAATCTGAATTGTTGGACATGTTTGAAGACTCATAACTCAAGTTGTGAACCACCTACAGAGTTCATACACATATCTCCAGAAACTAGAAGAAAAGAGCTTTCAAATGAGACCAACCATAAGCATGTGGGAGTTAGTATACTATTTCTGTGACCATTGGCATTTCGGAATGTAAAACAATTGTGCATAAGCTTCTGGCGGCTTCTGGCGGGTGGATGTTAACAGGATACAAATACGGATATATGAAGACTCAAACTGACTTCTCAGATTAAAGGGAAATTGCTAGAATGTTAAACAACACCCCAGTAATGAAAATGAACTGGAAGCTACTACAATACCAGTGTACATTGTAGAAACAGTCAAGGAAGCAGGTGGTAGCATTATGCTGTGAGCTGATTGGTTGCTAGTGTCACTAAAGTGAATGGAATAACAAGAGAAGAGAGTCTGAGTTGCTCTTTAACCAAGAGCTAGATGACTGAAAGTTGGACACAGCTGAATATTCCAGTAGGATAAAGATCCCAAACACATTGAAATGTATTTAATATTTGATGCAAGATGCTAAAATTAAGTTTCTAGAATGACATTCCCAAAGCCTTGACCTTCTGTTGCTTTTGTCTTTGCTCAATGGTGGGAAGCAAACCGATTTAATGAACCAATTTAATGACCAAAATTGTCTCAGATTTCAAATACCTTGTGGTGCATATTTAACAGATCAGTGTGTCTGGTTGGTGAACCATACCACAGATAATGAGCTGCATTTTTGTTTCCTGCTAACAGCACAAACCCAATTCTGTTTGATGAATCTAACTGCAGTCTTACAGAAAAAAGTGAACATGTTTAAAACAAATTGAATGTCCTTTAATAACCTTAAAGAAAAGTACATTTATGAAATAAATTAGGATTGATGCCAGACATCCTCCCGTCGCCACTTCAACCATAATGTGTTTTTCTGAGTCATTTTAAAGAAGTTTTTAAATTATCTGGGTCATGCAGCTAATCCCATTACAAACAGGTGAGGAACAAAGATGGATTTCGTGAAGGTTACTATGACAACCAAGATGTTGCTATGAAAGGTAATTTGATTGAATCACGGCTTATTGACTTATTTGGATTCTCCTGAGACTGACCTGGGGATAAAGTCTTGTCCGACTTAAGAAACTCCAGTTATTTTAATTTATTTGGTAGTTTCGATGCACATTAATTAACATTTCTGTAAATGCACGAACATTAGCCAAAAACCTGTTTTTGCTCAAGTTGTCTTTTAAATGACTTAACCACACACATTTTGTCAGTAATTACAAAAAATTCAAACAATAAATACAAAATAAGAAACTATAACATGATTATCACTAAAAGTATGCTAAGAAATTAAAACTAAATTGTCAAAGTAGAAAAATGACATTAGCGTCATCGCAGTGGTTGAAATTGAGCATATTTGCCATAGAAAGGTAAAGTTTTACCATCAGGAGCCAAGATGAACTCCAGTTGAAAAATGCCAGCAGCTGGAAGGCTGGATAACTTCAACTTGGTCATAAAGAAAGAAAGAAAAACGATGTTTAATTTGTAGACGTTTTCATTCACACAGCAGTTTTCATGTGCAAAGCAAAACAGACGCAAGTTCCATTAAAAACATGCAATTACAGACTATGAATAAAGGTGCAAATATCAAGAACAGACCTACTCATATTCTATGCCCTAAGTATTAAAATTCACTGTATATGATTAAATTTGAGCTAATTTTGCTGGGAGTAATGGGAAACATTTTCAGTCTGTATTTCTCTTCAAAACTGTTGAACAAAATCACCAAAAGACTTGCAGCTGGAGCTGCAGAATATAAACTCAGGGGGAAAAACACAAGTAAACACCAAATAAAAGTCCTAACATTTTTTTTTAAAAAAAAGACTGACAGTCATGCATCATTCTGTAATTCCCTTTAGAAAAATGATTCCTTCACAAAATATTAATATGAGCCAAAATCTCACTGATGACGATCCCTTACCTTTCTCCTGATTTCTTTATATAAAGGTATGGCTGTATACACACATGCAGTGCATACTGTTCCTCTTATCCTTTATTTGCTCTAAATTTTATATATATAGACACTAAGATCATTGCTCATGATCTTGGACTATGAAGTCGATTCGGATAGTTTCACTTTTCTTATTGTCTCTGACCAAAGCTGGTGAGATTGAAGCAATTACGTTTAGTTGGGTAAAGAGGTGAGAAACATATTAACCAACAATTCACTTATGTAGGTGGAAATTTGTCCGGACATACGCATGAGTGCATCAAGTTCTCTAATCTCGGATCTGTGACATTTTAGAGAAACTTCCTGTAGGGGAGACTGATGGGTTTGATTTTGTTTCCCCTAAACATCTGGAGCAAACTAAAATAAAAGATATGACATTTTTTCTCTGTTAAATCTGGAATCATTGATAGGGTTGTTTTTCATCAGACTTCCAATGAATTTAAAATTTTTTTTGGCTTGATTAAAAGTTTCTTTTTAAATCTGTACTCTCACTTCAGGCCAGGCACTGCAAAGCAAAATATTTTTTTGGGTAGATTTTGTACAATATCCACAACGTATGATGAAAAAATTAAATATGGATGCAAATTATATCAATGCTGTAGTTCTATGAAACTTCTTGAAAAAAAAATCAGGAAGTGCATGTTGCACAATCCTTTGTTTTCTGAATTAAATTTTGACAGGTGAATCTGTGGCGCTTTTTCTTTTTATTCACAGCTTAGAGACTGTAGACACTCGAAAACCTCCGAGGATTCACATCGACCCTGTGGGTTTCGGTTGATTGGCCTTTTACACCCACACAGATAATTTCTACCGCCACTCTGCATTTCATTTCCATTCATCCTATTCCCATTTATACTTTATTGTGTTGGTGCTTTCATAAGAGCTGCAATTAAAGACCAATCAGCTTTGTAAACTTTTACTGCAATTGAATTTGCTCCAGAAAAGCAATTTCTATAACATTTGCCATGACATCCTGCACCAGCTCCTTTTTTAATGCTTCCCATCCAGACAAACACTCAGCTGAGTTCAAGGGGAGATTGTTGTATTGGTTAACTAAAAAAAAAAAACTAAAACCATAAACTCTGTTGAAGTCGACCAGAACAACACAGAGAAACAGAAATCATGATGTGAGGAGACAGAAGTGTTAAACAAAAACACAAGAAACTGGTACAATATCTTTGGGCTTTGGGGTCTGTAACGTTGTGACAGTTGGAATGCTTTTTACCCCAAAGAGGGCACAACATGTGAAAGTTTATAAACATTTCCTGTTGGTACATTCTTGCCTGGCAAAACTCAATGAACTCCTATAAGGAGCTCAGAGAAGACCAAAAGTGGAAATACGTTTTTAACCTGATCAGAAATGTTTTCTCCTTGTTAGAGCCCAAAGCTTTGCAGAAAAAATAACATTAAGTGAATTCCAGAAACTACATGTGTTTAGATCCAGAGTGAAAAGAAGTTCAAAGACAAAAATAACTTAACTGTACCAAGAAAGCAACCAGAAGGTTCTGGGAAAGTACCTTGCGAATTCCAGGAAATTGCTGCTAAATTCTAGATGGTACAAAAAAAGTTAACTTTAACCTCATCTAATGCGGTAAATCGGTTAGTTTCAGGAAGATAGGCTAAAATATTAGGAAATATAAGCCTTAATTGACATTAAACACCAAAATATGACCTTTAAATTCTAAGAAGGTATACTATAAATTCCTGAAATCACACTTTAAATTTTAGCAAAAATAATTCATGAAAGTTACCTTTAAGTTATAATCTGTAGGTTTTGAGTTGTGAGAAAGTTACCTGCATGGCAAAGTATAATTTAAGTTTCAGGGAAAATAAAGCAATTTATTAACAAGTATGTTACATAAAGTGTCTAAAATTAACTTAAACTATTAGGAAAATAAACTGTAGGGGACTTGAAAGTAAAGTGATTTATGAGACACTAGCAGTAGCCTCTGGTGTCTGAGAAATTATTTTGGAAAAGATTATAGGAAAATAACCCATAAGTTTCAGGAGAGCAGCCCTTAAGTTACAGGGAATCTTGACGTTACAGGAAGGAAACCTGCATGTTGTGGATCAGAAACGGTAAAAATGTGGTAAAAATTTGTCTTCCCAAAAGCTCTAAGAAAAAAAACCAGTAAGTCCCAAGAAAGGAGTATTTAAGTTACAGGAAAACGCTGAGCAATTCAAGAAAAATATATTTGAAATTCAGAGAAAATATTCTATAAACCTTTGGAATTTAATATGTAAGCCACAAGAAAGTTCTCATCAACTCTTAAGAAAACCTGCAAGTTCTGAGAAAGCATTCTGTGAGCTATAAGAAGTAACTTTTAAGTTCCAGAAGGTACAAAATATTCACATTTAATTTCTAGGAGAATATCCTATAAATTCCAAAAAAGTAACCTGTGGGTTTCAGCAACCAGTAACCCATAGCCAGAGATCTTTAAATTTCAGCAAGATACGTTTTATTTTTTACCTGCAAGTTCGTAGAAGGTAACCTGTGAGAAAGAAACCTGCACGTTGTGGGAAAATGTCCCATAAATTTTAGGAATGTGACCAATAAGTTCTTTCCATTTATCTGGACGCAGACATTCTCCTGCCGTCATCTGAAATAATGCCGAGGACTAAATGATCAGTTTAAGTCCCTATGGAACTACAAACATGCTCTAAAATCTAATCAGTAATTGAGCCATAGTTCTCTGTGTGAACTATTTTCACCAGCTCGCCCTCTCCTGGTCATCCGTGCAGCGGCAGCTTCAGGGAACCACAGTGAGAGCTCGCTCTCTGAGATCTGGACCCAACACAAACCATTAAAAAAACACCGTCCCTAATAATTCCTCATATGATTTATTAAGTGCTTGGCTGCAAAGCTAGCAGCCACACTCATCAATCTTTTGCTCCAGCGGCAGTAATTTTCTATTTCACAAATTTAATGCGGCTCATTTTTTTTTTTTTTAAACCATTATTTCTTTGACCTTTTCATACACAGTTCCCAGCACTTGGAAAAACAAAGGTGGAGTCCAAGAAAAATTAGGTACTGAGTTAACTTTCAGAGCAGATAAATCTCGACTTCTTGTGGCTATGTCCTGAAAAAAAAAGAGAGAGAAAAAAAAACTGGATTCTTGTTTCTGTCTTACGTAAGCTCATCTGATGATGCAGACGCCTGATTAACTTCCTTCTTTTCCAGCACATTCCTGCACATGTCGGAGAGGGTTTGGGGTCTGCAGAACTTTAGCCGTCGAGGATTTGGCGGCTGAACTGACAGCTCCTGGGTGGATTCCCTGCTCTAAAGATAGACAGGGGTGTTGGCTGGCCTGTGGTCCGCAGGCCGAAACAGCTCAGAGAAGGGCCTCCCTCATCATGGCCGCCTCAGCCACTCACAAACCAGGGAAAAGACAAATAACGCATATTTCCACATAATGTAAACTTCCCTCTGTTATTACCATACTTCAGCGGCGTGATGGCGGTTTGCAGTTTGTTTTTGTTGCGTCCGTGACTGTCTTCCTGGCCCCAGGATCTTTCCAAAGAGCCGAATCCTGGGGCCACTTTGGGGCTGGAGGGAACCTCTGAAGCACATAAAAGCATGTCCAAACACGGGCGGAGGAGCGCCAACATGTGGCGGCTGCCTGTCAGCTCAGCTCAGACTTCACATCCACACACATTTATTGGATTAACTGTTTTTTTTCGCTCTCTCCCTGTTTAAACAGGAGCCAATTCAAGCTGGCTGCATCAAAGTGCTCAGAAGACTTTTATATCGGAAATATCCCAGGAATCTTGGAATATTGCAGAATGGGAGAAAGCTTGTTTTTCCTTCTTTGTTTCACCACTAATTGAACCACAAGAGTAGATATTATCTTCTAATTAGTATAAATCTGACTTATTTGATAGGGTATAAAGTATTGTCTTCCGTTTTTTAATTTAGGTCATCATAATAAATTTGAAATAAAATCTACAAAAAGACAAACAATGCATTAGATGTTTTAAATTAGATTCACAATGATGAAAAAAGAAATACTTCATTTTACAGACACTTTACTTCATAAATATTTTTCGCCACTTTTCCAAATTACTATCCCAGGGGTAGCAGACATCCATCTGAAAACTAAAAGTAATCGGTCTAGTGTTTAAATCTCACTTCAAAACAGTAATGAAAAGACAATGAGGTTTGAGATATCATTTTTAAAAAGGCTAAAAGGTGAAAGTACTGAGATTTTACAGTGAAAATTCTTTCATTCAGTGGTAAACAAAAATAAGTCAGTAACTCTGCAGCTCTGCTACTGTGGTCCGTTTTTCATTCTGAATGTTTCTGCATGTCTGAGAGCGTCAACAAGTCAGAATGACTGGAAAGTCGCTCATAAAGAGAACTGTAAACCGAGTGAAGAATCTGTTCAGAATGTTTGGTCACAGCTTAGGGAATCAGTTCAGAGGTGAGAATCTATTCAAGAATCTGCTGGGAATGTTACCAAGGTTGTGAAACTGTGAAGAGATCAGAAGCCGTTCTATATCAGCTATTTAGTTGGGAATATATTCAGAGTGAAGAATCTGTTCAGATCAGGAATTAAAAATCTGTGATCTACTCGGATTTTTTGAAATCTGTTAAAAATGTGTTTTAAAAGATGGAATTTGAGCTGATAGCTCAGAATTTATTTAGAACCAGGAATGTTTTCAGAAACCAGAATCTCTTCATATTATATTATATTATATTATATTATATTATATTATATTATATTATATTATATTATATTATATTATATTATATTACTAAGTAATTGAAAGCATGCCGGTTTAAAAAGATACAAAGACAGGATGATTTTTAAAAGAAGGACTAAAGGAAATAAAAAAGACTGGATGCGTCACTACTGCAACAAAAATTTGAAAAATTGCCTTATGTAGTTCTACTCACACAAAACCTTCATCAATAATGCAACAATAAAAATCACCTTACTGTAAACTGATGACATTTTTTTGTCTTATGTTTAAATTAGTGATCTATTCAACAACCAAACCAATGTGTAATATATTATCTTGGAGACAATCAAAGAATCTCAACAATTGTCAATAAAAAGCGCAAAATAAAGATCTCTGTCCTAACATCAAGTCATTTAGATGCTCACCTAATCCTAAAGACAGCCAACGAGCCAGTCAGCCGTCCAGTCAGCCTGCCACTCATAAGGTTAGTCAGTGAACATGCCTGCACATCAACCAGTCATTTAATTTACTTTCGCACAGCCACTGAAGTGGCAGCCAGTCTAAACTTCAGATATCTAGTCAGTCACTCAGCCACCCACACAGAAAACCAGTTAACCTCTCCTGATGAGTCAACTACTCCATCAGTATTACCAATACTCCACCTGTCAGTTTAGCACTGTATACATTTAGCAAGGCTGGAGAGCACACATGACCTTTCTTTCTTCCGCTGTCGAGGAGCTAAATCATTAATATTACCATGGTAACCACAGCGGGCCAAGACACACACCACGAACACAATAAGACAGAACCATTAAAGGGGTGGACTGATCGCATAAACATTTGTGCATATGCACAAGGGCGAATCACACACAAACACACACCCCCCCACACACACGCCTTATGACATGTGCCCATCTCCTCTATTCTGCCCTTGGAGAATCTAAATGCTAAATGTATGTGCATATTTTTTCATAGCAAGAGACATATTAGAATTTTTCCAGCGACCCCACTACCCCCTATCCACATTTGCTGTCTCCCTTACGGAGGACATGAAAGAGTCTGAAGTGCATAATGCTGCAGGAATTAAGGGATTCCTTGGTGGCTCCGGGTACCAGGGGCTATCGTAATGACGAGAGGGCTCAAGCATTTTGTATCCCCCTCTTTTTACTGCACACTGTCTCTGCTGGGCTGACAGTTTGCTTGAATGTCTTTTTTTTTTCATGGTTTACGCATCATTAAATATTCATCTTGAGGTAGAGACACATATTTTAACACTTGAGGAGATCGATGTTTGTTTTTGTTTAGTAAAAAATATTATTTCATACCCATAACTTTGTGTAGTCTCTTACTATGCAAATTAAGATCTGAAGTCCATCGTTAAAGATGCTAACGTCATTTCCTTTACATTTTGTTGGTGTATTCTAACACATGTACTGGCAGACGGAATAAATAGCAAACGGCCAAAAAAGACCCACTTTCCCCCAGTGAGCTAAGATGATGTCACTCCTCTCTTTTATCACTTCTCCTCCAATGATGGCTATTGATCTGGGTCAAAGGTAGCAGAGGCAAATTGATTGAGAAACACTAGCCTTGTCAAAGAGGAAGGGTTCCCACAAGACCTTCTTACTCATGTTTGCGTTATATAGATCTTTCTCTCCATCAGGGCCCACTTAGTGTCCCACCATTGCTGTCAAATATTATATTCCAGACAGAAGGATAAGGAGACAAATTATAATAATATGTAGAATTTTTTAAAATTAATTTATTTCATACTAGGAGCAGTAAAACTATGTCTTCCATCTGCTGACCACTGAAAACTGAAAGAGCTCTAAAACCATCATGACTGATGGAGTACACATATGTTTGGAAAGTCTTTACCAAAATATGTCCACTAGAGGGAGAGATTGAACCTTTTACAGTTTCTATCTGTACCATTTGAATGGGGACAAGTGATAAGTATGAAGCAACACTGAACACTAATATTGTTAGCCTTGCCTTGTTTGCACTACACGTCCCCAAGTAGGGAGACATGTATTGTTTTAAAACAATTTAAAAACAATAAAACAACATAGCAAGATAAATAACATAAATCCTAAATTACCTTAAAACACACCCTCCCATAAGTCCTGGTCAGAACCCATTTGGAGTTTTGATTAAAAAAAAAGTTTAACTTTTAATGCCAGTTGTTTGTTTATTTTTTATTTATTTTTTGTTTAACAAAGCTGCATTTTTCGGAATATTCTTTACAATCAATCTTATTTCTTTAATGTTGGCATGCAAAACCATTCACAAGTATCTACAATAAAATTGCATTTTCAATTATTTCTTTTAGGCTGTATAATGACTGCGGTTTCTTGCATTACTTATATTTGTTATCGCAGCAAAAGACCTGGATTATACCCGGTCCAGTCATCATTGTGTAGAAAGAGATGCACTTTTAGCTATCTTTACTTTTCCTGTCAGTGGAAATGCTACAGTGAATAGTCGCACAAAATTCTACATTAACATAAACTAAGTCACAGGAACATAGAAAAGTGTTTAACTGAACTCAGACACAATGATAGCTTATACAACAAAGTATAGTCCAATTACATTTAGTAACACAACTCATCTCTCAGATAAACCCACAAAGAGGAAAATAAAAATCGAAGTGACTCAGTGAATTAAGAATAAGTTTAAGAATGAAAAAAGAAAATCCCCCATCACAGTGTTAATCCTCCTTGTTGTTATCACTGTTAATTGAAAGACTCAGGGCTACAATACGGTTCCCTGCTGTGAGATTCATTAGACAGAGCAGAGCCTGCATGGCGCAATGCATAAACACTTCCAAGAAAAGGAAGGCCGTTCTTTCTCTCACATTTAATAAAGTAGGAAGGCTTCTACATCTTGAAATCACTGATCAGTTCATGTGTGACTGCTTTATCCTTTCAAAGAACGGAATCAAAATTGATAGAGACAAAATGTAAAGATGAAATAATTTAATGTTATATTAGATTTTTGTGGACATTGCAGATTTTTGAAATGTCCGGACAGACTAAGTATTCCCAGAACAGTGTCAGTGTTTTATTTTTTTGTTTTTAAATGTCAGAATACTGAATGAAATTACTTTTTGGAGAATGTTTGATGACATTCTTTAGATTCAGATGATTACATGAAGTAAGATTGCAATGTCTTTAAACAATTTACTCACAACATTTGTTATGTACAGATGCACATCAAATCCACTGTTATCTTGTGGCATATTACAAAGAAAATCAGCCAAAATATCACAGAAAAAACTGTTGACCACCAGCAGCAGGCTGAAGAGATTGCTGTTGGTTGCACAGCGGGTTGGAAAGCTTAGGATGCTGACCTGATGTCAAAAAGGGTCGTAATGAAGAAACATCTCCTCAAGAAAATCCTGCAAATTCTGCAGAATGTCCCAAGAATAGACAGCTCGGAGAACTGGGATAAAAATTATTTTGCTGTAGAAGTCCAGTTCAGATTGTTTGATACATACCACGTGAGATCACTGGTGTCAGGTATTCTCATTCAGGAGTTGACTCTCTCACTCAGAGTTGACTGTGAACATATACTTTATTCACTGACATTAATAAAGGATTTGGGTCAAATTACTTGTGAAAAATATTCTTTCTAACACAGTAGATCATCATGTCACATGTTGGAAGTGACAACTAAGTGGCTTAGGGGTCAAAACATTTAAATATAGAGGCCACTGACAAGAAATTCTCCAAATCTTAATCCAATTGAGACTTCATTAGAGCGTTCTAGAAACTTGGTGTATTTCGTAAATGAAGCTTTTAAAAGTATGCAGTGTTTATTATCTAACACCAGCATACCATTGAACTATCTGGTAAAAAGACCTGGACACCTGAAAGCAATACATTTTGTAAAAAACTAAACTTCTGTTAGTCTCAAAACACTTGGCTATTATTTTTGTTATTCCTTCACTTGGTTTTGTAGAGCGCTTTACTTGTGTCATTTGTACATTCATTGTTAGATGTGATCTTTCACAAAATAAAATTCTATCTGATGTGTTTTTTGTCTTAAAGTAAGCGCTATTTTTTAAGCACTTAGTTTTGCAGTCTGGATTAATTCATATGGATGCAGTCCAGCAAGCTCTTTACAACAATGATTAGAAAAAAATATTCAACTTCCAAATCCACCACAGCACACTTTCTGGTTGAACTGTAAACAAACCTTCCTAAAAAAGACCGCAGAACAACTGTCTATATATTTTAACTTTAATGGTCTGTGAAAGGCTGTGCTGATATCTTTACCGAGGCTTACGTTTCTGGTGGTGCAGCTTTGAGCATATCTGTGAGGATCCTTATATGACTCTAGGGGGCTCTGAGTGTAAGAACAAACCCTAGCCAGCTGTTCACAGGATCTGTAGCAGAAATGGAAGGCATTTTTCTCAGTCATTTTCACCACATGGACGGAGCACATGTCACACCCAGAGAGTAAAGTGCAGACATTCCTCATATCAAGCTTGAATAGTAATCTGAACTGCTTTTTTTTTTTTTTTTTCTTGGCAGATGTACATTTGCCCTGATTGCATGTAAACAGGGTGGGGTATTTAATGCCCTGCTAAATTTGGTATATTTCATACAATATTATGTGTTTTTTTCTGTATATATTATTATGTTATCACTAAAGTACTAGTAGTGTTATTGACGCAATGCAAATGTTATCAGAAGACATTCTAAAATGGGATGAGATTTAAGGCTTTAAATTTTAAGTGTTTGCACCCTCTAGTGGCCACAGAGAGTACAGTTACAAAGTAATTTCAAACTGTATGGGACCCTGTGCAAAGGAAAACATATAAAAATGATTTAACTGATTGGCAGTCAGTGGCAGATCGCAACCTGCTATGAAATTAGCTCAGACACTGAAATCTTATCAGTTATGCTTGAACAACAATGTGATTTAATGCCAAAGTGGAATTATTCTAAGTGTTTCAAGTTTACACCGCAGGCAGATCATGCATTATCATTGATCTCTAAATTGTATGAACAAATAAAATGCATTTTCTGTGCAGGCTTGCCCAACATCAGGTGTTGGTAATTCGTCTTGTCAGTCTTTGTTTTGTTTTGTTTGTTTGTTTTTTTCTTTTTAAGTACAGCAGCTCCTATTATCCTACAATCAGAGAATCAAATTTTCTCCTTTGAAAACAAAATTACAGAGCCCACACTCCCCCTTCCCAACATTTTCAGTCAATGTGGAATGTGGCCTTGGCTCTAGAAGTCAGTGTGTTTCTGTGACTGTGTGAGTGTGCGTGCATGGACATGGATGTCCCCGAGTCCATGCCTTTTACTTTAAATCTCGACACAGAATAAAAGGATGTCAGTCTTCAAATATTTGGCAAAGACCCAAGATGTGTTAGCATCCTAATTAGACCAATTGAAATGCAGCCTTGGATTATCACGTAAAGGTTTCCACTTGTTACACAAAGGCTGTTTGTCAAGGAGGAAAAGGCATTTATTCCACTATTCTGTTGCAGTTTCCTTCCAGTTTGACTACAATTTAAACAATCTATTGACGAACAGCGCAGCTTTACAACATACATAATGCACTCATCATACAGGTTTAATGTTGCTCAAATAGCTTAAATGCTGAATGCTTTGAAATGGTCCTTTACTGAGTACTGTATACCCAGGAAGTGAACAACAGCAGACATTCATGTACAAGACTGTTCATGTTTGCTTTTCAAATTTAAAATGAATCAAATCTGATATCTTGAATATTTGTTTTTTTGTATCAACTTTTAAACATCATAAAATAACAAAGAATAAACTAAGGATTATTATTTGATTTCCTTTAGTTTATCATCTAACCTACTCCTTAGAAATCTTTTGTTCCGCACACTCATTTGAACATCTGGTGGGGACTTTGTTGTTTCCCTTAAGAAAACAATAAAATGCATTTATCTTACACAAATTATTTTATTTTATTTTTTTTTGTATCTGCTCAAAAATAAACCAAACACTGGGTGTTTAATGAAAACAATAAATGCTTTTTTGTAGTAAAGGAATCTGCAGATCTGAAACATCAAAGGCACGTCTATGTTTTTTCTTATTAATAGAAAGGTATGCAAATAATTTTTGGAGGTGGGTGAGATGGGGCACTTTTTTATATATTTTTTGGTCACATGGAACATTGAAGTAAAAATTGTTTCTATTAAAAATGTTTACTTTCTCTTGTCAACCTGATCTAATTCTGAAATTTATGTATCCTGGAATTTTGTTGCAGAACAATGCAGAGATAAGATATCGGCTTTGGTTTTCAAAGTGAGAAAATGTGAGCATTTATTGCGTTTTTACAATACTTTCCCAATGTTCCCAGTCATATTGCCTTCCTATGATGTATAAATGTACATGGCTGTAAAAAGACAAAAACAACATTACAGGCTTGCCTCTTTTAGTCTTTGATTTTCTAGCCACCATTTGAACATCCATCCAAGCATATCCTATAACCAATTGGTCCTTGGAAATTTGCATAAAGCCTGGTGCTGCCCTTCACTGGTCTAGTGTAAAGATACAGGAGAGAGGCTACACTCTGGTCAGATAACCAGGTCATCACAATGAAGCACAAACACATCGGACTAACAACCAACCACATCAAGTTCATGCTTAAGGGTTGTTTCAGACTGCTTGGTTTTGGATGGAGAAAGAAAGTCAAAGTGCCAGAAAAGAACACATGCATGCACAAGGAGAAATTGTGAGCTCCAAACAAACAAGACCAAAGACCAAAACTTGAACTGATGCCTTCACTTAGATGCTTTGATATTACCATAATCAGGCTATTCTTGCTCTAAAAACCTCCAGTGTAGCTAAACAAAAACAGTTTTGCAATGATGAGTGACCCAGAATTCTTCCACAGAGATATATATATAAAGAAAGAAAAAAATAATTGCACGTTATCTCAAACTCTTGGAGCCAGTTGTTACTGCAAAGAACAACTACTCTATTTCCCCCCTTCAGAAATCAATTGATCATTTGAAAACTGCATTTTATTTGTTAGGCCTAACCATGGGCAGAGACCACAACAGAACTTACACAGAGAACAAAAGAGTCTTGTAAAAACTCTGAAGCCCCAAATTAACCCAAACAGTATTAACCTATTTTCATGACAGCTTCCAAAAAGGAGGAGTCACAGCTGGAATCCCCATGATGTCATAGAGCTGCAAAATTCAGGTCTTTGCTTGCAGCAGTTCACAGGCTGCACTGGGGGAAACACATCTGTGAAGTAGGTCTTAATCTTGAAACTGGCTGTTTGAGCTCTTGTACAGCAAATGTGATAATTGATTCCCCAAGATGAGATGATGTCCCTAATTATGTTGACAAAGCATGTTTTCCATGACAAAGAATGAAAAACATGCTTTGTCTGACCAATGCGGTCATTGGTAAAATTGGTCAATTTTACCAATGACCGGTAAAATTCAACCGGTCATTGGACCGGTTGAATTTTACACGTTTTTTATACAACAGAAAGGTTCACAGGAAAAGGTTGTGAGGTCAGAGGAAATCAGTCTATGATTAGACCCAGAGGAAGCTGGGTTTGAGGCTATTGGTGAATCCCCTTCCTCAATCATTACCCAGCATAAAATATGTCTGAATAGTTATTATAAACATGCTAAATTGTATCGGTTATCCTAGCTGTTAATGTTAAAGCAAAAAGCTCTGCTAACGCAAAGACAGTATCCACATAAGTTCTGCTGTGCTTAATGCGCAGCTTGCTCTGTTTGCGCTGCGACTGCGCACAGACACCGTAGTCAATCAGACTATTCAATCAGTCACTGTGATGACAAGCTAACATTATATTAGGTATCAATAGTTAAAAATTGATATTTATTTCTATCTCAGCAAATTCATTTCTGGTTATTTCGACACCTAGCAACTGTTATTTATGTTAGCTTTCAGAGCTAACTTGACCTTGTTCCAATTCTTCGAAATAAACCTTAGTTCTTAAACATACATATTCAAACTGAACTGTGATATCACTGCATCATTTTAGTGGCCATTGGTTCCAGGTTTATTCTTGGTTGTGTTTCTTATTCATTTCATTTGAACTTAGTTTAGTTGAACTTTCAACTAGCTTAGTTTATCAAGTTACTGAATGTAACTTGATAAATTAACCTCCTGACTGAAGCTTCAACCTGTTAACCTCCACCCGCCAGAAGCTTATGCACAATTGTTTTACATTCCGAAATGCCAATGGTCACAAAAATAGTATACTAACTCCCACATGCTTATGGTTGGTCTCATTTGAAAGCGCTTTTCTTCTAGTTTCTGGAGATATGTGTATGAACTCTGTAGGTGGTTCACAACTTGAGTTATGAGTCTTCAAACATGTCC
>CAEFZY010015453.1:0-11167 GCA_903066815.1 Brachyrhaphis roseni
TTGTTTTGTCTTTGTCTTTACTATCTGTTGTGTCTCAGGTAATGAATGTATGTCTCTGTTCTTCTGCAGTTTTGTTGTTATTTCACATGCTGTTTTCTTCTTTTATTAAACCATGTAATTTCTGTGACGTCATCACGCATTGTTGTACTCCATTGTGACCGGCACGTCGCTCTCCGAGAGGACCCGGATTTAAGGGAGAGAGAGAGCCTGACTTTTTCTAAAAGTTAACTTATTTAAATACTCTTTTTCTTAACACTACATAAAGGAAGCAGAGGAGCTTTATTTTTTGACACATTATCTGTCTCATATTACCAATACATCATGACAGTTTTAACAAATTTGAAAAACATATTGTTTATAAAAGCGAGATACTGCAGCTTTGATGGAACATTCAAGACACGTGTCGACTCAGCATTCATGCAGTTACAGCTTGACTGAGAAGGATCAAGGCAGACAGACAACTGGATAAAAATATAGGAAGAGGGACTGAAAACAACAAAAGAAAAAAAAACTTCAGCCATCCATCTTCTCCATGTGGATTTAGAGATTAGACAACAATCACACCCGCTGCCAGACCTCCGTCTCTCTGCAAGCGGGGAGTTAGGAGCCGAACAGCTTTTGTCTGAACAGTGATTTCGGAGGATTGTTTTCTCCCGTGTGACAGAGACAGTCGATGTCACAGTCAACTTCAGCTTTATCCACCTCTAGATCCGTAGTGGGAATAAACAAAAGCACATTAGAAAACCATGAATACAAAACAGCACTCGGCGAGAACGACGCAAAACGCGCCGTCGCCATATAGAAAAAGATTTTTTTAAAAGCTTTTATTAAAATTGAAGCAGAGGAAGTGACCTGAGGAGGAGAAGGCAGACTCGTCGTATTGCTGCAAATAAAAACAATAAGCTTGGATGTCAGTCTTCACTGCAGAACATGAAACAGCTGCAGACAAAAATGCTGGCCTGGTTTAGAGAGTTAAAAGATTAGAAGCACAAACAGAGGCCAGTGGAAGAATGTGGGGATATTATTTGCAGGGGGAAAAAATAGTTAGTTATATATTTAATCTGTCATTCTCATATTAGTCATTTGTAGAGTTTATTCTCTTAAATGTTATTTTAAAAAAATTCATGTCATCCTGTTGGCTGCACTGCTTCGCTTCACATGGTGTCTAGCTAAAGTATGCTCATTGGGATTTTAAGTGAAAAACTTATAATTGTGAAGTGGAAAAAAATAAATTTTTATTTATTTATTTTACATGAAAGCAAAAATGTCTAAAATATGATCTGCATTTGTTTTGAACCCATCAGAGTCAATATTTTGTAGAACCATCTTTTGGTTAAAACCGGGGGTACGCCTTTGATGAATTAGATTTATTTTTATTTTTCCTACTTCTTTGCAAAATATCTCAATCTCAGTCAAAATGCACAGAGAATTACTGTGCGCATCAATGTTTATGTCTTCCCAATTAGATTCAGGTCTGAAATTTGACAGGACCATTCTAACGCATGGCTAAGTGGTTGGAGCAGGACAAAAGTGCAACAGAAATCTGGGACCAGGATGTCAATTGGAAGGCTTTTAATTAAAAATAAAAAGAAACAAGAAACTTACTTACAAAGGGTCCCTAACATCAAACCAGGTGATGATAATCAAGCACCAAACAGAAGAAACCAAGGAGATTAAATACAAAAGGGATGATCATTGACATGGGAACCAGGTGAGTTTCACCAGTGGGATGTTGAACAGCTGTGGGAAAGTACGAGGAGAGGAAAATGAGGGAGGGAGACTAATTAATAAAAGAACAGAGAGAGAAAAAATCCTTTTGCTAACAGCAGGAGAATAGCCTACATGAACAAAGAATACCACACAATAACTAGAAAGCTAAACTTCCAATTATAGAAGTATACTTTTTTTTTAATATCATAAACTACTTTTCATGGTTTCAGTATTTTTAAATTTGGGAGCACCTTTGAGTTTCATCTGATCAGCTCTAAAGATCGACAGAGAAAACAGAAGAACTACAGACGAATCCAGATGCAGCGATACAGCAGACAGAGAGCGAGATGAAAGCGTTTCCCAGGCGACCTGTCTTCAGGTCATTCTAACATGGCTTGGATCGATACTGCAAACCTTGCTGTTTTGTTTCTGACACCCACTCCGTAACGCCTCCCTTCCCTCTCACCCTCTCTGCAAAAAGGCAGAACCCGAGGAGGGTCATAGCACTTCCTCTGACAGTAAAAGTGCAAGCCGTTAAGCAGCTGTCTGCAAATCCTACCTGGCTTTGTTTTAATCTGCTGATTAAGTCTGAGGAGCTTACAAAAGATTTAACAAGTAGTCAAGTCTTTTCTCTCCAGGAGTCTGGTTTTTTTTTTGACAGGACTGTTGCGTTTAGATGATCAAAACTCCTACTTTTATGTCGCTACTTTTCATTTTAAAACAAGGTATTTTGCAACTTTTACAGCTAATTATATATTTAGCAAAGTTTTATAGATATTCAGATATGTGCTACACAACAAATGTCAGACAAATAGATGTCCTACCCTTTTATAATGCAAAAGGGTAGGACATCTTCAATACCTTGAGGACCATCTTCCTGTGGTGAAGGCATTTATTTGACCATTATTAACTATTCTATCTCATTTTTACTAATGTTACAAAGAGGCTTTGCAGTAGGCAAAACATTTGAATTTAGCATATCTTGACAATTTAAAAAAAAACATGTTGTGATCATAATATGTCAAAAACATGCCTCCGAAACGCAGCTGGTTTCAGGCTCAACAGATTCAAAGCTTTCAGATATTCAAAGAGAAACATTTAAAGTTGATGGTGTGTGTTGGTCCTGTGATGAGCTGGTAATTTGTACAGAGTAGTCCGCTTTTCACTCATTGGCTGATGGAAATCCCATTAAGACCTTGAGTAGAAATAAGCAGGCATAACCAACTGATTAACATGCCTACAAAATAACTTCAGTTCAATTCTAAAATACCTTATTAATCCCAGAGGAGAGCTAAATGTTGTGGTACTGCATGTTGTACAACTTTCATCAAATAGCTGCTGAACAGTGACGTGCGGTGAGGTGCAATGCCGGTGAGGAACTGACGTAATCATAATCAGACATACAACTGTAGACCACCTGGACGTTATTGTTTACATGAGGAAATTTTGCGCAAGCGGACAACGCTGGAGGGCAAAAAGTCCATTTTTTTTTATATGCCATCCATAGCTGCACTGCATTGAGTTAACGGAATAATAATTCTATTATCTCAATGAAACTTGGAAATGTAAGTATTATTAATTTCAGCTGGTCAAATTAAAATCCAAAACCTTTCCTTTCCAAAAGTACAAGTGTCACCTCTCCATATAAAAAACCCACAGAAAAAAGTCACAGCCTACAAGTACAAAATTTGACATGGAATCTTACTAGGAATCAGAAAAAAAGTGTTTTGCAAAACATCTTTGGCCCTCTCGT
This sequence comes from Brachyrhaphis roseni, assembly GCA_903066815.1. Classification (NCBI taxonomy): domain Eukaryota; kingdom Metazoa; phylum Chordata; class Actinopteri; order Cyprinodontiformes; family Poeciliidae; genus Brachyrhaphis; species Brachyrhaphis roseni. The sequence continues at coordinate 3,464 of CAEFZY010015453.1, forward strand.
AGTAAACAGTGTAATGGCTGGCCTTCCGGTAGGAGACTGGCAGAGGAGAGTTAATATGTGCATGAAGTAGAACCATGTGGAGCTGAGGGCATTGCGGCTGAACATTAAAGTTACTTTCAGCTCATGTAAGTTTAATTCTCATTGACATGGGGAAATGTAGCTGTGAGCCACACCACGTTCAGTGGAATTAAAATCACCAAATTGCATCCACCATAAAATAATCCCGCTGTGCGGTCTGCCTGCATATCCGTCCGTCAGTCAGGCTGGAAGCATTCTGTTTCCTCACTGAGGGTCAGGGACAGTGAGGGGTCATTATCCAACAGCAACATTCTCCAGAAAATAAGCCCAACAATGATTTCTCACTGAGAGAAACGGCTACAGAGGCTTAATGTAAATTGCGAAGATGCGAGTGTGTGTGGTGCAGAGGCTTAATGATGAAAAACTGCACATATTGGCACAAAGATTTCTCAGTGCTGCCAAATTTGCAAAAGTGCTGATCTAACAACACCTTCCGCGGCAGGTAATTCCAACTTTTAGCTTTGAATTAGACTTGTGACTTTTGTGAGAAGCAGTTTCTGTGGAAATTGCTAAAGAGGACATTTTGCAAAGAAAAGGTTCACATGCAAATCTTCTTTCCCAGCAAAAAACCTGCAGAACAACTTAAATTCTCCTTCACAATGTTCAGTTTCAATTCAACTTCTCATACTCACCCTGATGATCCTGAGGTGACTCTGGAATATACATTTGTCCCAAAAAGAAGTATAAATAAAGCAATGTGCTGTTTCTTCTGAGTTTTAGATTTAATCAGCGATCATCATGTATGCAGATCTCTCTGGTACTTTTTAAATTTCCAGTTTCCTTTGTTAAACAACAAAAACTAATGAAAGGACGTTGAAACAAAGTAGTGGAGCATTTTTTGTTATTTAGGATCCTGGGTTGTTTAGAGGTTTGTTTATTATTCTTCAGTCTTATTTTTGTTTTACTTTAGTTCAGTCCTTCTCAATGACTCTAGTTTATTTATTGTCTCTCAGTTTTTTTGTTACTCTAGTTTAATTATGTTTCCTTAGGTCGAGTTATTTAGTGTTGGATTTATTTCCAAGTTCGCTGTGTATTCTCCCTCATTCCCTGAGCCACTTTCTCTCTCTCCTTTTTATCTTATTCTTTCATTAAAACTTTTCATATCCACAAACTCACACCATGTTGAGCTCTGAATTCTTTCTGGTATTGAAAAATGATGAGAAAGGAGTGAAGAGACGGGTAAATAACTAATGGCAACTATTAATGATATATTCTTTCTACTAACACTAGGCTGTGTATGTTTATTCTGTTACCGGCCTGCCTGCTTGTTAGTGTGTTAGCATTTGGCTAACAGTGCATTGTCATCATCAGCCATTTGACGACTATGCAAGAGGTTTATTATCCTTTCTATTTTCCTTTTTTTTTTTTGCTTCCACTTACAAGCTCATCTCACAGCTCCGTTTTTGTGTTCTGGTGTCCCAGAAATAAGTGCCGGCTCAACGTCTTGAATGATGTTTAAAGTGGAAGTGAAAGGAACAGTGAGGATTTGTATTAAGTATTTTTATATCCTAAAAGATTCTTGTCCTTCACTCAAATGACATGGCTGCAGTTGTAGAGATGCAGTGATGTCGTTAAAGCAGACCGGTGCTGACCCGGTGAGAGATTCAAAAGAGGTTTGTTTGGCTTGTGGTCAAATTTTAGTTGCATACCTTGAATTAAATTCAGCCGCTGCCCCATATTCTTTCAAATTTATTTCAGGCTCCTTCATCTCCAACTTTATTCAGTTTGACTGTTTAAGAGGATTTAGGGACATGAAGTTATTTTTGTTAGCTCTAGCTGTACCCTAAAAGTACTAAAAGTAACAACAGTTTTTTTTCCCCATAACTTTCACTGACTGAGAACATGACACTTTTAGGCAAAGTAAAACACAAGTCAAATCCCTGCATGGTGCAGTTGTCAGACTGAACACAAATGGAAATAAAGTATCAGACATGATCATTTGTGGAAAACAACAGATACTCTGACCAAATGGAAAAACCTTGAAACGAAGCAATAATTTTCTCAATATCAAAAAAAATATATATATATCTCCCTGAACAATATCAAAACATATTAGAAGTTTTGGATTTTCAGATTACTCTGAAGCACATTAATTAAAGTCAACCAGCTCAAATTGACTCTCTGTCAGCAACATCATAAAACCTGAGTTTCTTTCCAGGCACAAAAAAAACTGCAATGCAGTGCAACTATTACATCAGAAAACATCTGTGTGTGATTTATCTCAAAGCAAATAATGTCATAATCATGAAACGGTGCCCTGCTACCAATCCAACCAGCTAAACTAACCCACCCATTTCTTCAACCACTATAAGATATGCATCATCACCATTAGTTACACATTGTTTGAGTTATTTAAAGTGAGAGTACAATAAACATGGCAGTGAAGCCACCCTTCATGCCGTCTGCTTAAGCTCTATGGATGTCATATAACATTCCCAGCATAAAGGTGATAAAAGCTCCTGTGGTTCCCCCCTTTCATGCTCATGCACACACATAAACGCACCATCTCTCCCATTTAAATTATTTTCCAATGGAACTAATTTGACCTTTGAGCCATTTGGAGTGCTGTCACAGCTCAGTGCAGCAAGAAAATTGGAAGATATCCTTTATAGTCACACATAAAACTTCCTCGCCTACTTTTCACATTAAAAAAAAGGAATAACTTACAAATTCATACGCAGAAATAATGCCACAGTTACCAAATGTAAGCATATCGTCAAGTATACATGAGGGAGAAGGCAGTGGGCTGCGTTATGCAATAAGAATAAAGCTTTTAAACTCCAGGACACGTGGGGACTTTAGCAGTATTTTCTTCTTAATTCCCTCAAATGTTTGCCATGTCTACTGACAATACATGAGGCCACTCACTAACATGAGCAGCATTCACAATATAAAAACCTTGTTCATTTAATGGTCTATTTGTTCCTATTCCCTGATTTTCATAGCGCTCTCAGTAGCATGCCTGAGTTATCACACAATATCCAGAACATTAACTGGAACAGTGATGATTTTGCAGTTCCACCACACCTACACACAAACAGAGGTACTATGTCTTTATGAACAGATCCCAGCCAAAAGCTAGAAGCTTTAAGTTAACCATAAGCTGTAGCGGGGGAAAGCATGAGAATTTGAAAATATACTGGGATAGTTTTGCAGGACCAAAATTATGTTTGAAAAGTATTCCATGTTCAGTGATGGATTTGCCTGTCACTGGATTTACCGTAATTGTTCTTTTCTGTATTTTACTTTATTTTTTTGACATAGATGCATTTTGGAGCTGTTTATCTTGGTGTTGTCTGTAATCTGCTAGTGTAAAGAACGTCATTTCCCCATCGATGAGGTTCCCCTTTGTAGGAGTCAAAGTGAAAATCAAGTTGTTAAAGAGTTTGTGACGTTTACAGGGGAGTAAATCATATTGTGGGTTGTCTTACAGCCCTATGGTACCGGCAGACTTCATATGACTGAAAGAAGTATAACTAATGAACTGGATCTGGATGTTCTTGAAACAAGTGTTGATTTCCAAGCAAATGAGAAATGTTCATTACAAAGGTAAATTTGAAAGCAGACAAAAAAGAACATACATGTGTGGAGACTTTAGCTGTGGGCTCAGAACAAGTCTGTGAACTGGTTCTTGGCTTCTCAACTAATCATTGCCTTTATTAGATGTATTATCCCATCATGTTTAAAAGGGGAGGGGGGAGGCAGGAGTTATATATTCAGAGAGAACTACATTTTAAAGGCCTGACTGTGTGGGAGCCATTAACCATAGAGCCATGTTATTATGTGCCTGTCACCTCAATCATAAGTGGAACTATTGTGGGTACCTCTGCACGGTTGGCCATATGTGGGGTTTATGCAGAACTATTCAAGTAGATGGAGGAACGTTAAGTCTTTGAGCTTACTGCAAGCAAAGTACTTGCATAAATTATATGCTTGCTTACAGAATAAAAAGCTAATCAGATTTTTTTCCCCTGCTCTTTCTAGGCACTCCTGGGTGAGTATTCTTAACGGCACACACAATATAATGAGTACACTCAATGAGAACAATGTGACTGGTTTATTTATTTAAATTTGTTGTTTCCGAAGAGTTTCGGTCGTATGTTTCGAGTAATTTTAAGAAAAGCCTCATGCGGCCACGTTGCTCATCTGAGAAATCTATGTGGCTGAACAGGTGAAGTCAATCCACAGTTGATATCTGCCTCAGAATTGGCAGTCACCAACCTGTTTTGGCTTGCAGGTTTGAAATCATGCAGCACAGCGCTCTTGAACTAATGCTCTCAGAGTCCCGACTGCAATGCAGGATTTCCATATACAAGTGCAGAGTGACGCAGCACTCAGCAACTTCTGCTTAGTATGTGTGAGTTGTCAACAAAGAATTGCAGTGTTTTTGCACTGACATCTACTCCCGAGATGTCCAAGGACATGATGCAAAAAATAACATTTTCTATTTTAATGGGAAAGAGCAAATATATTTGCAAATATATTAATGTCATGAATCTCTAGAAGTTATAAATCCAGACATAAAACTGATTGAAGATGCAGCGCTTCTATTAATCACAGAATAGAGCAAAAATGAAATTAGGAAAATAAATTTGCTTGATGGAAATGTTTTGCGCAGGGATGTATTTTGCAAAACTTCAAAGGAAGCACTTTTTTTTTCTCACATCACACAAGTCACATGATTAATAGCCAGATGTCTACTGGCGAAAACCACAAAGACGACGACAGGGAAGTAGTATAGGATGATGGTTTAGTTTTGATAATTTTTTCCACCAGAGCTCACACAGCATCGCACAGTTCATAAAAATGTTGTCATTTGTTCATGTTGAATTCGTAGCTCTTCTATGAAATCGCCAACTTCAGTTTCCCCAAAACGCTGCATATACATAGCCACTCCCAAGTATAAGGAAGTTGTTGCTCCAACGCCTGAATTGGGCGCCAACGTCTATGAGTTATGAATATAGTTCAAGCATCTGTTTACGTCGCTGCTGTGAGTTTTAATGACTTATCGTGTGGACAAGCTTATTCACATATGATTTTAATTTAATTTTTTCTTTTTACATCAGCAGAATATAGACAAAGATTTGCACACATTTGTAATTGAAGCTGAACTAGCGCCCAGTTGGGCAAAAAAATATAATTCTAAAATCAGGCTTTGTTGATTTAATTGCCGATCATCCTCAAATAAGGAATTTGTCACTTAAACAGTGTTGAATGCAAAGCTCGTCATTTCCAAGGCTGCGCTTGAAAATGTTAAATATGCAGACATTAGAGTTCAGCTCTACAAGGAACTCCTTCAGTTAAGCAAAATGACACCTTTTTTCCAACCAACTCAAGGATTTTATTAAAATGAAATTATGCTACGAAATGGAAGCATGGTTATAATACCTGATGGAGTTCTTTCAAAAATGAGCATCGATAGGGTTTAAGGTCAGAGCAGCTCTAAAACAGACGGCAGATTAACTGTGATCTTTCACAGGATTGTTCTTAAGCAGCGCTTTTAACCATACAGATTTATAATTAAAATCACCCCCATTGCTAAGAAACCTGAATGTTTGATACTTCCAATCACTCAAAGACACAATATAATATAAACTGTTAATGAAGTGTTACAGTAAAGTCATTGTGCTTTGACAGGATTAGCTTAAGGTTTAATGACATAGCAGTAATTATCATAATGTGATTTTTCTAGACTGACTTACTGACATTTACATAATCCATCCATTACATAACACAACTTAAGTTTCTAGGCTGGAAAATGAGAAACATTACCAGAATAATCTTTGTGGCTGCGGTGTGCAGGTTTGTGCCGTTAAAATTTTTGTTTGTGCAGCTTTCGTTTTCAACATATTAAAAGTTATAAATTTTGGCCGATGACGTCACCAGCCCCCCATCTTGCTCCAAAGTGGGCTACTTTGTTAGTGCAGGTTTGTGCCATTAAAACTACCGCAACAAAGTTGTTTTCAAGTTGGACATTGGATATTCCAATATCCGCAGAGGGAGCGGTGCCTAGCTCAAGGTTAGTCTGATTTATGAACGCTAATTTCAGCTAGCCGTTCTCTACCGCTCCCTCCTGAAGCGCTCGGAAGTTCACCTAAGGACTGTCAACAAATTTCCAAACCAAACACTCCTAAGAAACAAATGTAAATAGATATCTTGCCTTGTGACCAACTGACACAAAATTCATGCTGTTACACGAGACACACTGTTCTCTAGTGAATTTTTAGTCATACTCAATATTTTTAATAATTGTAATATTAAAAAGTAGTAGATAGAAACAAAGGATGGAAAATTTTCCACCAAAAAATCAAAAATTTTGTAGAATGTACAAGTAAATTTGTAACTTTTGAACCTCAGGAATTTCCACATTTGTTTCTCAAAAATTTTGATTTTAATCCCAAAATTTCATGGGTTTTTGTAGTAAATTTTGGCTTGGCGCATTTGCCAAGCAAAATATATCGCAAAAGTCACAGTGAAAACTAAACATATACAAACATTAGAATATAAAACATAAACTTACAATACAAACAACAAAACGTACCTCGCTGCTTTCACTGCAGAACACTAAGTGTTGATTTCTTTGTGCCAAACAGTTCAAGTCATTCATTGGCACAATGATTCTACCAGCTTTTATAGGGCCTGCCCTCATTGGCTACGCCAGCCAGTGAGGTACATACAATGACTCTATACATTACATTATATACACACAAAACAATCACTCTTTATAAAATACATTCTACTTTTACTTTTCACTGTAAAATTATAATCCATATGCACATTTTCCAGGAATTTTTAAACATTTTATCCTCACTTTGAGCAAATCATTACCGTAACACAATTTCCATGAAGAAATTTGAAACCACAAAACCTTTTTTTTTTCCACATTTTTTGGACACCCAGGACTTCAGTGTGCACTGAGGGACAGATATAAACAAATAGGCATTTTTAACTAAATGTTTTATTTTAATGCAAAAAAATCATTTAATCACTGTAACAGTGATGCACATTTCCAAGTCTATTTTGAATCAAATCATTATGTTGAAAAAACAATGTAACCATAGTATAAAGGGACTGGCACATTTCATCCAGGGATTAAAATATACAAGTAATTCATATAATTTATCTAAATAAACCCTCAAAGTTAACATAGCGGTAATGATAAAACATGTCAGTAATGAATAACAATGTTTCGGAAATGAACCCTTCATAACTATAATAATGTTTAACTACACAAACAATAAAATACCCTAGTAAAACATACATTTGCAAATTTTATTTAAGTTTATTGTTGACATACACAAACTAAACAGGACAATAGTCCCATAATCGGAAGTGTCTTGCTGATGAACAGGTAGGCAGTGGGTCAGAAATAGTACAAACTGAAGTAATAATACACAGAAGCACTTTACTGTAAAGAGAGGAATATGGGAATACAGACTGATATAATATATTTACATTCAGGGTGCCAATTTCCACATAGATTAGGGTTTTTCTGTTTGCTATATTTAACAAATATAGGATTTAGTATGACTGTCAGGTTAATTGGTCACTCTAAATTGTCCCTAGGTGTGAGTGTGTGTGTGCATGGTTGTTTGTCCTGTTTGTCTCTGTGTTGCCCTGCGACAG
>CAEFZY010015460.1:0-58450 GCA_903066815.1 Brachyrhaphis roseni
AGTTCTCCAGAGCCTTAATGACCTAATTATTCCATTCAGGTGTGGTGCAGCAGAGGCACATCTAAAAGTTGCAGGACACCGGCCCTCGAGGACTGGAGTTTGACACCCCTGATCGAGGGTATGACACCATACAGCATAAAAATGCCTTTTAAAAAGAAAGTGCTGACATCTATAGACCCCAGAGCTGTCCGTCACAGCTGTCAGAAACCTCCAAAGGTCCAATTGTTCACTGTCACAAGAAACATTTCTGCGATTCTCCATCTCACTTCCATCAGCAGAATCCGGCCCGTACCCCTCTGATATAATATTGATCCCGAATCGGTTCATTTCTGCTTATACCAAGTGTAGCAGGATTTAAAGCAGATAAACAATGGGCGGCCCTGATGTGAGGAGGCTGCACTGTCTCCTCGCATCACACACACTTCCTGCGAGAAGCTGAAAAACAAACAGACACACACGGTTTGCTCAGGTTGAATCAATTTAAATATCCGCCGCACTGAATAAGAATTCATGTTGCGTCGGTGTGTCTCAGTAAACAGTAATTACAATCAGGACTCCCCTCTGCGCTGGACTTTCAGAAACTGGTTCCATAAAATCTGGCTGAATGGTTTCATTGTCTCTAATATTGCAGAATGCTTGAAGACGTTTTGTCCTCAAGCTTCAGCATGACAACAATTCAGTTTCTGAGGGGAGAAAGCACTCCTGAAACCTACTCGTCCTCTTCCTCCATATTTTGTCTGACGACAACATTAGGGTTGTAATTGAGCAGCAAGTGTAGGTGGTTGTGTGACCTCGGGAGAGGTTTATATAGCGTATGTTCCCCCAGAGCTCCTTGATGAGGTACTGTGCTCCTGCTCCTTCCTAATGAAGCCTGCAGTTGCATTAATGGCAGACGTCTTTAACAGAACTCCCTGCCTCCCACACAGAAGAAAACAATAAACGGGACGCCACCGCTTTCTGTCACAGCTTGCCAAGATAGACAATACACAACACAGCCTGCTTGGCTATCCTCAACATATGTTTGTGCCACTGTTTGCAGAAATGTGCCCAGCTTACTGGGTACACACACACACAGGATTGCTGTGAAGTTTCCTTCGACTAATGCAACTTAGTTGAGCTTTCTTGAGCTGATCGGAACATTTCACAATAAACTTTGCATCCTGTTTTATATCAGCGCCAAATGAGCTTGCCCTGTATTTATGACGTCCTCAAAAATACAGGATCATCTTCTTTAAATTTTGGGCCAAAATGCAAGTGGACTGATTCGGTGAAGCCTAAGGCGATAGTTTGTCTTGTCCCAACATCACCCAAGACTGCAACTGTCACGTAAGAGGTGACGAAAGTAAATGTGGGACTGGATTAAAGGAGCTAAAAGACACAGGGAATGCAGGAGTTTGGTCCATGTATTGGATTCCTGTTTTGAACAGGCTTTGCTTCATAAAGTAGATGTTTCCACATTCTACAAAACTTTTTCCTTTTACTCAACTTCCCATGAATATGTTTAGGTCTCTTTGTGAACAGCCAGCTTCTTTAGGATGCATCATGTTAGCAAGTAAGCACTCTTCTCTATTTGGTCAAAGCATAAATGTACTAAAAAAAAAAAAAAAATTCTCCATTTCTCTTAAAATTGTCTTTACATTTTCATCAGATTAATGCATTATTGCATTATTAATTGCCAAACTATCACCAAATTAAACACTTGAAATATATAACTCTGCATGCCATAGCTGTATAAAATATGTTTCACTTTTTGAACTGAATTACTGACATTTACTTTTCAACAATACTCAGATTTGTTAAGATTCACCTGTGCTAGACAATATTAAATCCTTACACTATCATAAACACACAATTACTATGATTTTACAGGACCAGAGTTTTTACATAAAAAATGTAAACAAAAAGTAAAACATGATTTCACTGTATTTTGCTCTTATTTATGGAAAATATGATGTCATACAGTCTCCATGCCACATACATGACACTATTGGGTATTCTTTGCTCTTCTGTGTAGCAACAAGATCTTTAGAGAGTGTTTACGACTAAATAAACTGTAGCAGTATTTCTGCAGAAAGGTCATTAGTGTGTTAGAGACCACATTTGATGGAAATGTAGCAATGAGATAACATAATAATGCAGAAATGTATTTCCTCATAAGTAGAAAGTACGTGTGTCAACTAAGTTCTCTGTAAAGACGCCACATGGGATTTTGCTGAGAAACCAGCTTTGCCTCACTTGACCAGCTATGCTGAAAGCGACTAGCTAACAAAATATTTACGTAAATGCTAATGTAAAGTAGAAAAGTACAGGCCCACTGTGAGCCCGTGATAGAACTGAGGAACTGCAGTTCTTGGCCGGTAACTTTATCTGGAAGCTTTCCCTGTGCTCTCCTAGCCAAAGCCCTAAGAGAATATCCAATTTATTAGCTCCTTATCCCTTTCCTCTTCAGCTCTGAAGACATTAACACCTTTAAATTTAAAAGGGTAGCAACATTGCCTTTAGCAATACTTTTCCCTCATCTCTAGAGTATCAGAGAACCCCTCGGTGAGGAGTCATTCGAAACATGCAGTCCGTCCATTTCCAAATAGGAGTTCAGGGTTCTTGGGGCGCAGGCTCCAGACTGTCATGTCAGCAGCTCTCGACAGCTAGAGCCAAGGGAGGTGCAGGGTTACACAGCCTGGACATCCTGCCATGTGGAGGGTCTTAGACTGGAGCTGTTTTATTAGCGACTCCCAGGGGTGGTTAGGTAAGGAGAGTGGAAAGCTAAACAGAAATAAAGTTGGCGTTGTGGGAGGGATGTGGTAGTCGAGTAGAGCAACTATTCTGGCTGCGAGAGCGTGACGTGTAGTTTTTCAGCGAGAATACCACAGCATGTTGATATCGCCTGGCGGTAACACAAACTGCTGCTTTAACAAGCTGTGATTGCTCAAAAGGCCAAAAGCATGGGGGAAGAGGAGTGGGGCGGTTAGGCTTACACTCTCAACATTTATATTTCATGCCTTTCTCATTTGGGTTATGAATTTTGTATAACAAGCTGGGAAGCCGAAGCAAGTGCACATCCATGTAAAAATAGCGCCTGTAAATGCTGTGATGTCACGGAGGACAGAGTGGGTGGTTAACCAACACACAAATGCATGACTTGAGGTAGATACACCGTCTGGGAGTGTTATCCTCCGTGAAATGGCTGCAATTTTGGGTAATTGGTCTCCATAAGCCACTGAATGTTCTGAGCTTCCCTGACAAATGTAAAAGCCATAGAAGAGCAGCTGCCAGACCACAAAGAACAAGCACTTACACACATTTTCTGTATGACAGAGTGAAAGGGCTACAGAGTGGAGGAAAATACATGAGTGACAGAAAGGAGCAGAAAGAAAAGGGAAAGAAACTTGCTCTGTTCTGCCTCCTACCTTTGCTAGTATCCATCTGTGCTCCATTCATACTGTCTGGTAAGACGGAACGCTCTTTTGTCTCCGCTCTCTCGAGTCATAAAGAACACATTTGCTAACAGAGAGCCGTGGCGAACATATTCTTCCACCCACAGTGGCTCTGATTACAGCTGTTCCTGTAATGGCTCCTAACAGCCTCTGTTTCTCATCCTCACTGTTAGCTTCGGACCCCAACACCACAAGGAGACTTCAAGCAATCTCTTAGGGCCCTAATGTTTGATCACCTTTCCCGAAATCATTCCACCCCTTGCCTCTCACCCCCCAACAACACCATCTTTTCGTGGACATGAGAATGTAGCTGTAGGATCAGAGGTGTCCCATTTCTAGCAGTCCTTTTTGAGAACAAATCTTTATATATCCCTTAGGGTGTGAGGTCAGGCTGGAGGGAGTGTAAATGGAGAAGAGCCGGGACAGGGACTCGATGATGGGCATGCTGGCACAGGTGACTGGCGGAGGGGCCGGGTTGGAAAGCTGACCAGACATCTCCCGGCAGGGGTCTGCGCAGGGCAGCTCTCGGGGGGAATGCTTGGAGCTGGCGGCTGACAGATTCTCTACAGGTTTGGCTGTCATGTCCAGGCTCACTGAGGCTTTGAAATAACAGTAGCATGTAATGTGTGAGATCCATCCAGCTCGCAGCAATGGGTCAGTACACACAAACCCTGTCAGAGTGGTGTAAAGCTGCCCTGAAAGACAAGGCAGCTGTGGAGTAGACCAGACCATTTAACCCCCTACATGTCACTTGTACATTAGCCAGCAGATGGAAACCCTCTCCTTGTCTCGTGTCACTGATAGCGACAACTTCTCCCAAAATAAAGATATCATAGAGTCCTTCTGTGTCTCACTTAGTCAAAGAGCCTGTTCCCTCATCGTAACGAAATACACTTAAAATATTAAGGATGCATGATATATGATATATCAGCGTTAACATCGTCATCAGCCGGTATCGGACGTTAATTATCTTTAAGCATATTGGCAAGCAAAACATGCTGAAATTGATGTTTTTATGTCTTTCAGGAGAGGGATGGGGTTGGTATGTGGTATTTATTTAGTTATGTACAGTAACTGTGATGCCGCTAAAGATTTGTGGGTGTTTACCTGAAGCAGAGAGGCAATAGTGTGGCCATGTTGAATGGTAAGGGAATTATACATATATATCTATCTATATATATTATTAATAAATATCAGTTATCTGCTGTAACAGCAACATTATCATCTGATATTGATATCAGCCCAAATTTTCACATTGGTGCATCCCTATGAAATGTAATGTAAAACATCAACTTGCAATAAAATCAGTTGCTATGGTTACATTTTGTCTTTCAAAATTGCTAATTCCTAGTATATTAGGAATAGCACTCAGCAGTCTAAACTTGCATTTTACATATTATTGCGACATATAGCGAGCTGGGCAGAGTCTCGTGGCAGCAGATGCTCACAATGGACACTAATGACTTTACCCAACATGCAAAAGGTCACAGAGAGGTGAAAGCACAGATGAGAAAGAGAGGAAAGAAGAAAAAAGGCAGATATCGGGTTTGATATCGTCGTCACGATATTGACCAACCTTATTGCCATTGCAAGACTTTCTAATAAATTTCTAATATTGTGCTGCCCAGTTGGTAGCACTTTGGACATATTTGAGCTAAGGTAAGAATCTGTAATTTCTAGAAACCATACATTTAATAAATAAAAAAGCTAACCATGCTAACTGCTAATAAAGAATGCAAAGGACAGCTCAGTAAACGAATTCTGTAATTATTTTTGTTGATTCATAACTGATCAGGATAGAAAAAAGTATCATTTTTTTAATGTTCTTACATTTCCTCATAGTTCAAAAAAAAAAACTGGAATCTGTTTAATCGAGGTTCACAAAAACCAGAGCTCTGAAATTGTCCAGAAAACAATTTCTGGTGCATCTTTGTAATTCACCTCATAACTTAACATATATTGCTGCCCTATTTAAATACAACATAAAAATAACAGCTTTCATTAATGTCTATATCTGTAATTACATTATGTTCTGGAAAGTTTTGACAATATATTCTGATTAGTTTCCAATCTAGTCACTAAACTGGTACATGTTGTTACAAACCTGTACATTTTTGTTCTCTGTAGCCTTTTTCTAACATTCAGGATTCATATTACACAGTTTTATTCAAGGGCAGTGAAATACACCTGCCATAACTGCAACTACGTCCAACTTTTCTGTCCTTGCCCAGCTCCTCTTTCTCCAATGAATTTGTGTTAAAGCTGCTCGTCAAACACATTTTAGGTATGTTTATGAAGTTAAAGTAGATTAAAATACCCTCTTAATCCATGCATGAGGTAAAGTTATCACAGGATGAAAGTAAAGACATCCTGAAAACAGAAACTGGACTTTCTGGAGTAAAGGAATTTTCAGAAGTGTGTGAGCTGAAGTCAAGCGTTTCGCCACGCACCGACTGGCGCTGCAACACGTGTTTCTTGTCAGTCATTCTGGCAGCCTGGTGAAACAATAGCCAGTCGTTAGCAGAACCAACAGGCTTCAAACGCACAACTGCCTAGTCTCAATTACAGCCACATGCTCATAAAAACCCACAGCAAGTTACAAACAGCCATCCCTTTTCCCCCACCCACATCTGTGTAGTCACAGTGGTCGACCAATCATCTGTCCCAATGCCACCCTGGGTGGACTTCCGAAGTGTGAATATGTAAAACAGCATGTGTTGATGTGTAGCTAACACAGTAAAGATGTTTTATTAGTACTTGACAACTATTGGAATACAGTATGTTTCATTCTTCTTTTGTAGTATGTAACTTTTATAAACAATATGATGTTTTACATATTTGTCACCATGTGTTAGTCAAGACAGTCTGTGAAAAAAAATCAATGTCCTCTTCCTTTTCCCTGAGGTCCTACAGCTATCTGCAGAAATACACCGATGTCAGAAACAACCAATCAGAGCTAGGAGGAGGGTCTTGGCGCTGTCAATCAAGCTCATCAAACTAAAACAGACCTGTTTTGAAACTTTGAATAAGTGCCTAAATTCAGTTCCAAAATACTTTATTCTCAAGAAAAATGCCATCCAAAATTTTGTATTTTTCTTCTTTTTTTTAATAATCTGTTTTTGGCTGGCAAAAGTGGCCTTTTTCCAATTTTTTCCAACAGTAAATAGACAGGAAAGACAACAAATGCTTGTCAACATAATTTGTTTTTGCCACTCCTTTTTAAAGTCTTTGGTTAGAAACCAGAGCAGAAAGACGATGGAGTCGGGGATTTGATCTCTGACCGTTATGATCAGTGGAAGAGACAGAGGTCGAAACAACGTAAGATATTATACCAAATATGTACCCAGTTCAGTCAAGACATTTATTGGGCATTTGGATATTGTTTGACTGAGGGCTGATTGATATTGCTTAAAAATAAAATGTCCAATTTTACTAAGTTTTTTTATGCTTTCTATTCTTTAAAGGAAATTACAAATGACAGGAAATATTTTCAAATATTATTTCAGTCGTCCCATCTGTGAGGTGTACACTGGAGCATTAGGGCCCGTCTACAAGATTTTTATTTAATTACAACAATATAGTTATAGTATTAATAAAGACGCAATTTTATCAGAAGAACATCTTAAAATTATGAAAAAAAGTTGTTTGAATGAAGAATTTTTTTTTTTACTTTATTCTCCTGATATTGCAACTTTATTATGGTAATGTGGTTTTATTCTCATATTATTTTGATTTTATTGTCACATGACTTTATTCTCATATTACTACGACTTTATTCTTGTAAAAAAGAAATCTTTGCCTGACCCTTACATGTTGTAGAGTTTACCTGAATTCAAAGTAGAAACTGTAAAACACTCTTGTCAAACAAGACAACATCATTAGTCTGGACCATGGAAACCAAAGAAGTTGAAAAATAATCCCAATTTTCCAAAAATTGTATCCAAAACCAAAAATGTGATTATCCATGAAATCAATTGACTTAAGTATTAAGTAAATAACCTTTCTGCTTGTCTTATTCTACCACTTTCTGTTGTCACCTCTGTACCTAGAACCAGAGAGAGATCACACATCCACATCATCCTTCCAACTGGAGAGTGCAAGAGACAGAGGGGTTGGAAAGAGAAATCTGTCCCCAGAGTGTCATCAATCTGGGCCTTTCTTTTTCACTCTCATATGGGCCAACTGGTTCCACACACATCTGTACCAGCGCCATCAGGCAGCCTCCAAAGATCGGGTCCAACTCAGCTTGTACTCGATGTTAAAACGATTTCAGAAAAACCCATTCCTCAGGGGTAATAGCTCGGACGTGAGGATAGAATGGCTGCAAATCTGGCCAAGTATCAATTTGCATGTAGGCCTTTCTGTTCCTAAACCCTCGCTGACATTACAGAGGCAGCCAGTGTGTCTACATGCATGTTTGTCAAGTGCCGTCTCATTACCCCCTTCCCCGCTAGGGTTACGCTGCAGCCAGATTAGCGAGACTCTCGGGGAGGGAGGTGGGCTGAACCCAAGGTGCTACTACCTATCTCTACCCTGAACAGCTTTGCTTTGCAGCTCGGAGCTGCTGCGTACGGCGTCGTCGAAGTGGCGATGAAAGCGCCGCTCGTTAAGGGCGAGCACGCCCTGAGCTCTTGCCGTCCTGTCTGGCTCTCCTGGGCTGCTCTCTCAAGAAACCATCCGAATGGCCACATCAACCGGGCTTTTCAGCAGAACACCACAAACACGCTGAGAGCTGTTGGCAGGTTCCACGGCGATGAGCTACGGCTGTGAGCCTGGGATACTTGGCGAGGGAGGGCTGCTGTTGGGATTTGAGCTGTTTATTTGAACTGCGCCGTCGTCCAAACAGTCAGCTGCCTCTCTGCTCCCTCTTAAAGCCCCGGAGCTTAAGCTAGGATTGCGGTGTTGGTGGGGAGAGAACAACTTGATATCCCCCTTTGGGCAGAGGCAACCCTGAGCTTGGGTTACTTTGGTTTGGGGGCAGGGGACAATGCGGGCTCTGTTCGCGACCTCCTCAGTGAAAACACAGACTCAGACAGGCTAGCTAGTGTCAAACGGAGCGAGGGGGGGATTCATGCATCACAACGGCGCTCGGCAAACTGTTTGAGCTCCGGCTTTAGAGAACATGACTTCCTAGCTTTGCCTCTAAACGGCCCGGCATAACCCTCCTCCCTCCGCCCAATCTGAGCAAGTTGAGAGCTAAACCAGACGTGCCGTCCATGCTAAAGCAACAATCCCCCCTCCCGGCCTTCCACTTTTGGGATTTTGGTTTTTTGTTTGACACTGTTTACAGTAAAATCTGACACGTGGAAGAAGGAGGAGATGCTAGAGCTCTGAAATCAAATAGCTCCCTCCAGAAGCATCCTAATCTGTAACAGATGGTGACAGTCTGAGGGATGTTGATAGATCTGGGCAGGCTTCTAAGAACGGAGGCCAAAAACCTGTGACGACGAACGAAAAAGATGGTGATAAAATGGAAAATTCTGCTTTGTTTAGATCAAATACACATGTTTTAACGATTCTTTTCCAGGATACATGCTCTAACTTTGCACACTCACACACGCAAAACACCCACTACAATTTAAACATGTTGTCTCCAGCCAATCTGCTCAAGGTGGGGTGGGATGGTGACAAGAGCAAACCCGACACAAGGGGGGGATGTTGAGCCGCGATTTGCCAGCTACGGCTTCCCAGCACACCTAATGGCTGATTGAGCAGAGACAGTAGTCTGTGGCCAAATAATGAAATGTGGGTTGAGCAGGATGAAAGCCATGCCTCTGTGTGTGTGGGGGTGTGTGTGTGTGCTGGGCAGAAACACATGCAAGGGATCTACAGAGTTCTGCTAACAAACCACGATCCTGCTCTGCAGCCGTCTCTAATCTGCCCCGAGGCTCATCAGGGCTTTATTTCTGCACTGCATATTTATGAGAATCAGAGAAGGGGTGAGAAGGGGGAAGAAAAAAAATAAGCTAACCTCTTTTCTAGTGGGAGCAATTAAAGCCGTGCTTTCATCAATCCTGATCAGAGTCTCTGTGCTCTTGCTCTGTCTGAGCTTTTCTGTCTTTAGACTTTCACTGCTTTCTTCTGGCATCAGAGAAGTGAGCAGGAAAAACCCTCCACCGAACATCTTCCCTTACAACAAACAGACAGCACCACTGGATTGGAAGGGGGAAGTGCTGCTTTGTGCTAGGAATGTAGTAACACTGAAATCACTGCTATGTTTAAGGGAAATATTTCCATATATATATACATATCTGTGAACTAATTCAATAAATTAGAATATATATGTTCAGATGAGTGTTGCTTGTCCGATTATAAGTAACTTTTTGAAACTAAAAGTTTTTTTGTTTTTTTGCCAAAATCACTTTCAAATTATTAAGCTATTTATGTCATAAAAATCATCATAAATAACAGAAATAAAGTCTTTCAAATATCCATCTGTTTGCAAATTATCTATATAAAATGTTTCACTTAGTTATAAAGTTCCTGAAATAAATATACTTTTCAACAATACTTACATTTATTGAGTAGGTCTGTATTAGGAAGTTATGTTATATGTTCACAGTAAACACAGACTCCAAATAATGAAGTTGCTTCAATGGAAACAACTTTTATTCTGCAATAAACATTAAGTGTCGCAAAACTTATTACAGGCACAGAATGTATGGTTCATTTACAGGTAATGCTGTTCAGATCAGCATCACCATCAGTAGTGAGGACATCTGCAGCTGGGTCACATAAAGCTGCGCTAATTAGCCTGCTAACATGCAGCAGAGAGCAAACTTCATAGCATGGCTCTAATGATGTTCAAACCTGGGGATTTCTGCAGTGTGAGGTGATCACAAATGGAAAAGCGTGGCTATCTGCTGCTGGAAGGTCTACTATAACATTTGGTATGAATTTGAACTGATACTGACTGGCTGTTTGCTACAGCCATCTGGGTTTGCCCCTGTTGTTGACTTTGAAACAGTTATGCTTGTTTTTGGAAGATGCAGTTTTGAGTGAGTAGTAAGATTTGATGTAGAGTTTGGTACAACTTAATGTAGGGTTGGTTTGGTACACCAATGTTACATCCTCATTGCACCCAAAAAAAAGTCAGGTACAAAACGGTCAGAACAAAAAAAAAATCGTAGCCTGGTAAAAACCTTTCATTTCTTGGCTGTTGAGAAACGATTGCTTTGGTTAGCAATTTTACCCAGTTCTAAAAAAGCGAAGAAAATCAACATTATCTTTCACAACTTTTCCTTCTATTTGCTGATTGGCCTGGTTGAAAATCTACCTGAGAAATCCACTTCAATGGGAGAAATCCCAGACCGAGCAGTGGAGGGAGATGAGAATTGAGCATCATTGCAAAGGCCATGCTATGAAAATCCCACATGCATCGTTTGTAGCAAAGGATGCATGTGGAGCTTCTAAAATTGATATGTGAAAAAGTAATCTCTTTCTCCTCGACTTAACATCAACGCAGTGTAGGGCTGACCTTATTACTTCAATTAACCGATTAACAAATGGATAGTATAATGGGTTTAGCTTTATTAATTATTTTGCAGAATTTGGCCCAAGTGTAACTAAAACTGTGCCAGTTCAGGAGTACTGCGTAGAATTTACAGAATGTTTATTTTAAATGTTAAATGCAAATTGTACATATTTTTAATACAGTTTTGGCTTAATTACTACTCTCAAAAATGTTGTTCTTTCACCAATTTGAGGCTGTGTACTCCAGTTAACAATAAATTGATTACTAAACATTCTGAAAAATTTAATAATTGATTCATCAGGACCAATCCGATCAATCATTTCAGTCATTGTTCTGTATGCTGGTTTGTTTTGATCTACCTTCATGTGTACCTATAAAGTTGAGCACCTCACCTTAGTTCTCAAACTTTAAACATTTTCTTAAAGGTTAAAAGATTTAAGTCCATTTGTCGTGTTAATTCCAGTCCTTCAAATGCTTCAAGTTATTCAGTCGAACTATTATGTTTTGCAGAAAACATGGGGACAGAGAAAAAGCCGTGAGGAGTGACAGAGTGCTGTCAGACACACATGGTGGATTCACAATAAAAGGCTCATTTCAGGCTGCCACTCCTTCTCTTATGCATTCACACACACACCTCCGAGGTACCATGTGGCCTCATTAAGGTGGTCGGCTCTCTCTCGCTCTTTGGCACTGTCACCTTAGCCACAGGGACCAAAGAGCGATACAGACATAATTGGCCTGAACGCGCCAACAGCGAGCTGGGAATGGCTCAGTCCGGGTGTGTGTCTGTGTTTGGTGCTTTGACCCTGTTAATGCTGCACAGTTGGCAGGAGACTGGCTAATGCCACATTGGATCAGTGAATGCTCCTGGTGAAGGGGAGGGGACGTCCCCTGGGGCAAGGAGAGTGCTGCTTTCAACACCTCCAACTCTTTCCTCACTTTCTCTAGTTGGTGGCATCTTCATGTCAACACATGAGGTGGTGACATGGAACAAAAAACATGGCGGCTAAAATAAAATAAAGATTATTTTTGCCTTAGTGTCAAATAGAGTAAAAAATGTAATACATTGTGGCTCAAGACAGTGCTGTTTTTGACTGGAAACGGTTTAGATGCTCAGTTCTCAGTATACGTTTCACACAGGAAGATTACTGGTGGCGCACCGCCTCCTACTTCCATTTTCTATGTAAAAAAATCTGCAGCTTCTGTGTAAATAGCAGTTGATGAAAATGTTACAGAGAGGTAAAGGTTTGTAAAACAACATTTTTGAGACTACAGTTATTTTTAAAGGGGCTATATGTGTATTTTCCAAACACATAGTGTCATTTTATAGCACTAAGGAATCAAAGAAACACTCCAGATACGTTTTTGATGAGGGAATAACTTTACAACATGACATAAAGCTCCAAAGAAAGTTTATTTTACAATTTTACAACGTCACATAATAAGATGGTAATTCGGCTTTAGTTTTGTTCCCACTGGAATTAGCTGCTAGCTAATCCAAATTTCAATCAAAGCCCCTTTACACAAATTATCACTTGAAACACCCCCACCAACAAAATGTTGGTGAGGTTGGACCTAAATAAGGAGAATTCTGTTCTTACGGTTCGTTACATTTCCCCTGAAATCAATCCACATTTCAAAGTAAACTACCATTAATCCTTCTGCGTTGCCTGGACGGCTGCAGAGTCTGCCACAGAGGTGCGTACAGCGTAAAGCTGCTCACCATTCAGCCCTGGCTGGCTGCTAAACAGCCACATTTCTCAGCGTGGCGGAGGGCAGGGAGGGGCAGCAGGGGGGGCTTCAGCAGGAAATCTAAGGCCTTTCACTTTGATCTCTGGAGCTGAGCCCATTCAAATGTTTGTGTTTGAGATGTAGACCTTTAATTTTGGCCTGATGGGTTCCAGGCTCTTCGGGTTTAGCCTGGCATGTCGGATATAGGAGTGTTTACACAGTCTCCCTGCAGCTCTCCTGGTGCTGAAATAAGTGCATTAAGATGGATGGATTTACTTAGTCTCTAACCTGAGGGACCGAGGGAACAAACTCTGAACGACCTCTTTGTGCTGCAGGAGAGGACAGAGGGAATCTGGCACACACTGCAGAGCCTTTCAAAGCATCCTCTCACCGACCGCTCTCCCAAACGCACTCATTCATTCCCTCAGATATTCAGCAGAAATTTGTACATCTTCCTGGTTGCATTTAGCAAGCCAAACATTTGTATAAGAGACATTTCCCTGCAGAAGTATTGGGGGAAAAAAAAAAAAAAAAAAGATGGGTTGGCTCATAAAACCAGATTCATTTTGAAACCAAACAAGAGAAGCCGGAGTAATGACCTGCAATGAATACAGGCTTTTAGATGTGATTTTGAACCACGTACAGCTGGAAAATGTTGCAGTTATTTCATTTTTCCATGGAGGCCGGCTCTATTGTTTGCGCCAGCGAGGCAGTAAATCAGCCGGAGCTTCCCTTGATTTGTTAACCTTTGTCTGGCTGTGTCAGCAATGAGGTATGGCTGGAGAGAACCCCCCACCCTCCTCGCTGCCATGAAATACAGCTTCTGTCTCTATAGTTGCCCCCCAGCCTGAAGGGAGGAGGGACAAAGCACGAAGTACCAACACAGGATATTGAGCCTCCCCAGGAGAAAAGGCTGGATTCTTGTTTTGTTTGTTTTTCAAAGGGGTAGCATTATGTGTTTTTCAGCCACATAGTGCCATTTTATAGCCTACTCAAGTAATTATGTTAACGTCAGTTGTTACAAAAGCTGTATATATCAAATATGACTTAAAAGAAATCCAAATTCGTAATTTAAGGTCTTAAAATTGGGCCTCCGTCTCTAAAAAATCCAGCTCTTTCTGAAACTCCGCCTTCAGGAAGTCATCACAACATCGCTCCTCTATTAACCCTTAATCAACATTTTTACCAGTGTAGCACTAAGTCGTAGCTTGTACAATGAGCTTAGCAGATGTCCAGCTGCTAATTGCTGCAAGCTAGTCTGAAGGAGCTGAGTGGGGGAGTTACAGGGAGAGGTGCTCTGTGAGTTGGAACCTCAGCTTGGAAACCGCAGCTATAAGGAGGAGCTGCCCAAAAATGCTAGATTCTGTTCAGTTCTCCTACAAGCCCAGTCAAGCAGCTCCTCTTATTTCCATCAGGCTCCTTTATTCAGTAAAAATATTACATTATACCAGCAGTTCCATCGCCGTGACCTCACAGAGGCGGTCTCTGACTGCTGCCGTTTCCCCTGAATGCACAAAAGGCCAATAGCAGTCGGGTCGTCTTTCCACCACGCATCCGGTCAAGTTCCACAGGCAGCCTTGATTTCTCGACACTCAAATCCACACAGACGGCAGAGGTCAGCGTGAGGGCAGAGCGGGGAGCCTGGGGGGCAGTAAACCAACACTGGTGCTGCGAAAGGCCAGCCCTCTCTTTCCAGTCCACTGAGTGAGTTAGGAAGCTGCCAGGGTGATTTGTGGCATGATTGTTGCTCTCTATATCACTTGAGATTACAGCAGGTGGCGGCCCCGCAGCCTGGAAGCGCACACGGCTCTATCAGCGGTCCTCCCTCTCAGGGAAGGGAGAAAAACAAGCCCCCGGCTCCCTCCCACGCGGGAGTGATACGCTCACAGGCAATTTTGCTGCCAGCGGAGCTCTCTACGACGATCCAGGGAGCTCTTCAGCGCCGATACGTGCCACAAAAGTTCACCTCTGCTTCTCCATTTCCATGATTTTTTTTTTTTTTTTTTTTAAACAATGCCATCAGCGCTGCAAATTACACCTTCCACATGGCACATTACTCTCTCCCCCCGGTGACAGGCGTACTCAAGCCTGACACACTTCACTAGTGGCGCTCTTCACACCGGCGTTAGCCTGGGGTCTCACTGCAGCGCAGCTTCATTTTCACATTAACTCCAGTAAAGCATGCTGGAATCAGCCCTGTGCTGATTTGGGGGTTTGGAAGGGGCGGGACCGGGAATCGCTGCGTCGTGCACTTTAATTCACCCCCGCACTCAACTCTTCATGGTCTCACATCGAAGACGCAGCTGCTGCAGGAGACGTCTCATGAGGGACATCACTCTGCGATACATCTACCAGATGAATTTTTAAAAGACACAGCACGAGTGCTCACTACAGCCGGATCAATCAGGCGTTTCCTGGCGGATGCTGAATCCCGGGTTTTATTAGCAGCTGACCTGCTGATTGCCATTTTGTCCAATTTTTGTCTTCTTTTCTACAAACTCTTTAAATAGAAGTAGCAGTGCGTTTATGAATATATATTAGGAGTGTTTGTATGTTGTACTTCCACGCTGTAAATCCGACGCACAAGCAACGTCCGCAAGCAACAGCAATGGACGACCTACTTTTGCTTCAAGAAACAATTAATTTCAATTTATTCATTACATAGATTTTAATGCAATTAATCACTTTTTGTTTTTTTTGTTGTTGTTTTTTTTTACATACAAAGGTCCAGCCAGAACTTTTGTATTTAAGCGTTTCTGGTATGCCCGTAAATTCGACGCACAAGCGACATCCACAAAAAACAGCGACGGGTGACAAATTTTTGCTTCGCAAAACTATCTGTATTAGAGCCAAAACATTAACGCAACATTTTCGGTTAATTCAGCACATATATTTTGACAAGTTAACATTTTTAGTTTTACAGAATTTTTTTTTTTTTTTTTTTTACACGCAATCTCTGTATTTTTGCGCTTCTGGTACACCCGTAAATCCAATGCACAAATTAGTTTATCCTTGATTTTTGCACTAAAAAATATCTAAGATATTTGCACTAAAAACTAGACCAAAAATACATGATGAGATTTTGTGTTTTTACAGTGTATACACACACTTCATTTGGACTGGAATGTTCTAAATGAAAGCTTTTAGGGGTTCATTTTCCATGTTCAGCGACTCATAATTCATACATTTTAATATAATCTATGTGACCTCTACAGCTCACTGACAGGAAAAGCTTCACATACTTAAAAAACCCCACTGGACACCATTTTGATTTTCATCCTGTTACATTAATCCTGTTGCTGGACTACACAGAGCGAACAGAAGACTGCAGAGTGAGCTCAGGTGACTCAGTTCCTCTGACAGCGTGTGGATTGACGGATGGAAGATATTTTTGTCCTTCCGACAGGGCTTTAATCATCCGCTAGACGTGTCTGCAGACCTTTGAGGTGACGACCATCTTCTCCCTGGACGGCATTCACCGCGCTAACAAGGTTCTCGCTCTCTCAATTGCACCCACGGCAGCTTGGGAGCGGCCCAGACTTCAGAATAGCTGTTTATTTCTCCAGCGGCCGACAGACTCCGTGACTGCCGCTCGCTCCCAGGCAGAGTAAATGAATCAGGTTGGCTAGCTGACACCTGCAGGTGCATCGACAACCGTGGTAATTAGAGATAACATTTAATGACTCGGAGCTAATGAAATCCATTCCTGGGCAAAGGGAAGCCAGAGTGAGCAGGAAGGAAGGAGGAAAAACACAGAGGCCATTCGAAGGCTGATGGGCTCCACTTTAGACAACACTTCTGAGCAGATGTGAGGAAAACAAGTTAGATTATCTGCTGAAAAATGCATCACGTACACAGCACCTCCATTGTTTATGTGTGGGGGTGGATTGAGATTAACGTCACACACAAGACTGCTGAGCGATTACACAAATATACTTTAAATCAGGAATGAATTGGTGAACTGATGCATAAACGGATGTAAACACCTCTACTTCAAACCCAAAAGAACCAAAACGCCATAGGAAAGAATGGTGAAGGGGCAAAATGACCAGGACTACTTCCATTTTATACTTGTAAACAAACCATTCCATGTATGTCATATTATTTTACTTTGTAGTTTTCCTGAGTTACACAAATAGACAAAATTTCCGTAACTCAGGAAACTAATGTGATTAGTAGTATATTATTTTTTAAAGCTGCAGTATGTAACTTTTACAAAATTGTGTTTTTTCCCCCCATATTTGTTAAAACTGTCACTATATTATGACAAATACGAGATGAAACAGATGATATGTGAAAACTCGAGATCCTCTGCTTTCTCCCACTAACTATAGAAATACAGCAGTCGGTCAGAAACAACCAATCAGAGCCAGGAGGAGGGTCTTAGTGCCGTCAATCACCGTCGTGTACGCTGCTCAATGTGCGAATGGTGGAGAAACAATTTATCGTCCCAGGAAAGCTGTTTATCTGCCATCAGCTAACGAGCCTTAGTATTTGTAGCACACTGTGTTGTGGTGAACCAGCTGCAGTGTATAACAAAGGGGGCGGGGGAGTGATTGACAGCGCTAACACCCTCCTCCTGGCTCTGATTGGCTGTTTATGAGTGAGTAGTTTGAACTGGGAGAAGGCAGAGGAGCTCGATGTGTCACAGATTATCTGTATGTTAAAGATAATCTGTGATGATAGTTTTAACAAATATGTAAAAAACATATATTTTTATAAATGTTACACATTGCAGCTTTAAAGTTTGCTTTGTACCCTGCCCTCACTGATTGCAGCTCTGATCCATGTTCCATGGTGGACTCTGATGAAATGCAGCACTCTGAACGCCCAAATACGCAAAATGGCACCAATCAATCAGAGCCATAAATAGGAATTTGACAATTTTCCCTGGTTTAGATCTGAACTGATCTTTTTCGCCTTCATTCATCAAAACTAAGTAAATTAACCACTTTTGGGTATAATTGAACTTTGTTTGACTTTAATATAGAGCGAATAAAGGTTAGACACACGCTTTGATGGAATAAATGGGGATAATCTTGTAATCCCTTAATTCGTCTGTTGCTCTCTCAAATACCCTGTTGCATATCTTCTGTCTTTTACGTTTAACGGTGCTTAGAAGGGAAGAAGAATCGCAATTACTAAAAATTGGTATCAAAGAAAAAGGGAAATTGGCCGGGCTAATCCTGATTGGTGCATCTCCATGAGATAAGTCTAAAAACCTTCCTACTGGTAGATATTATTTATTATAGTCAGACATTTATTATATCTGTTTTGAATAACAAAGGCTAACAAAACACTGAGCTATGTGAAAAGTGGGTACAAAATATCTCAAAAGTATGAATGAAATATGCTTTTTTTTTTTTTTTTTACCCAGAAATGTTGGGTATGAATGGTCCAAAAGAGCAAACATACAAATTGGCGAAGGAGCAAAAACAATCAGCAGTAAATATTGAGCAGCTGAGAAAGTTGAAAGATTAGAGAAACCCATCACACCTCTGGTTCCTCCAGGCTCATTTTCATTTTCAGTCTCACAGCAAAAGGGAAAAAAAGTCATGAGCTAAATACCAGCGATCTAGAGATCCTTATGTTACGGTACTTTATCCCAATCATCGTGGTTTTACTGTAATGTTAGTTTTGTATCTGAAATATGTTTTTGGGTTTAGGAGAAGACAAATATTTAACTTCTTTACCAACCTGCTCTGCTGCTTTAGAGGTTATTACTACTAATAATGTAACCAAACCAGTCAATTGTTATAATATAGCTTTGTCTGGATGCTGCTTTTCCTCTTAACTTTCCCAAGATGAAGATTAGAGATTTAAAAAAATTTTTTTACTGTACAAGCAAACAAAATAAAAAAAATGTTAAAAAAAGAGTTCGATCCAGCAAACAAACTGAGACTTTTTGCACCTGCCTTTGGGCAAATATTGACATTGAGCATGCCGCAAACGAACTCTCCGTCGCTATTTTTGTTGGAGCTGCTGCTTATCCCGAGTTTGGGTTGCATTAGAGCGCTGGTAATCCCTTCCAACAAAAACCTCCCCGACTCTTTTAATCCCAACACCAGCGTCCATAAAAATACCAGAGCTCTTTGCTCCTCGTGCACCTGGATTCTTTTACTCGACACGCATTAGCATACGGCAGGAGGGAGGAGACGGCCAATGTAGGAAGGGAAGAAAAGAAGGGATATTTAAATGCAAATGGAGGCCAGGAGAGCGGTCTATCACAGAGCAGGGAGAAAGCAGATTTTGTGAACTGTTTCCCGACTGAGGTCCTTTCATAGAGAGGGGGGTAGAGAGGGTGGCCCTCTGTTGGTTTAGGCCGCACAAAAGAGGTCTTAATCCTTTCAGGGGATCAAAATCAGTCCACAGAGGAGCACGTTCAAAAGGAAAACCTCCCTGTTCAGCGGCGGCGATTGAGCCGACAAAAAAAATCAAGCACCAAAGCACCGACGCCAGAATGTGGGAAATGAGCGTGAAGGTCCGCTATCATCGACTATCGGTCCCATTCCAACCACAGCGGCGGAGAGGTCGTGACCCTGGTTTCAGGGTGTCCCTCCCGCCCTGAAACGGTGACGCCCCCGCATTACGGAGGAATGTCCATTCATACGAGGCACCCCACCATTATCCGCGAGCCGGAGAAAATAGGGCTGCTTTTAACAGCAAATTAGTGACTTGATAATGAGGTCACATGTGGTGTTGGCACACTGAGGCCGTAAACATATGCTTCCCCTGTCCTCGCTCTGTTCCCCGGCAGGATCCGAAAAATCCTCCGTTTCCTGCACCGTCTGTAACAAAAGGCCGCCGAAGCCGCTAGTCGCTAAACGTTAGCCGCTACACGCTAATGTTACAGACAAGCACGTACGTAGACAGGGCCAGGCCTCAGACTCTTCACAGCTTCAGCATTTCATGGATGGTAACTGTCAGAGCCCGGGTCAAAATGTCAACCTGCGTCCCAGCTTAGCTCAGCCTGGGTTTAATTGGATTATGTGTGTGGCATCTGTTTAAAGTGACAGTACATCCTCATGAAGTAGAGATGCACAGATTGGGCTTTTTCAGGCCAACTTCTGTGATGTTTGTCTTCCCAATTCTGATTTTGACCAAATCTAACACGCAAAATAGCAAACATGTGCAGCAGGTTCACTGAAAGAGGCAGTAATTTTGAATCCAATATATAAAAAAATGGAATGCCAAGATTATCCTGATTTATGAACCAAAGCATGTGTTCCCAACCTAAATCTGTTTTTTATAAAAACTCAACAATCTTCTAAATCCATGATATTTGGGAAAGCATTGAAAGATTTAAAATGGCGGCAATTCTGACATATCTAATAAACAGGAGAAAGAAAACCCAGAGTTGAGAGAAATGGACAGATTTTGATTTTTGGCCTGCTGATTGGTGCATCTCTAAAACATGGCACACTTTCAGAATTCAACAATGTCAGCAAGATGATGAGGATGATGATGCACCTGCAGCTCCGCAGAAACATTTAATGAAAAGAAGTAAAAAAAACAAAGGAGAGAGAGTCTGTACCTTTAACTGCTGCTGTGCTGAAAAATTTCTCTGAACTGGCATCGGAAACCTGGAAAAGATAAGAAGGAAATTAACAAAAATATTACGTAAAGCGCAGAATCATTTTTCCAACTTAACAACTTCAAATCTATTCTTCCTGTGTGGAGCCGTGCTCCTTCAGAGGGAACATCAGGGATGAATCCCATTTCACAGGATTATCCCTTCTCCTATCATTAGGCACTTAATGCAGGTAGTGACTAAAATTTTACACAAAAATATTGAACATTTGTTCAAGATGGTCATCAGTTTTTATCGAAACATCCTTAAATCTGCTTCTATGTGTCGTGTAAATAGTTAGCAAACCTGCTGCAGACATTACTGTATGCTTGTTAAGGCAGAACAGCTGTAGCCTAATGACAAATACAACATCTTTAATGTATTTGAAAAGTTTCTTGTACAAAATATGTGGTATACAGGTGCTCAAATATTAAACACTTGATTCTATTAATTACTTAAAGTACTTGCAAATATGTCAGTTTTTCACTTTTGGTGCATTTATTTTGTAGTAATGAATCAGAAGACAAACAAAAAACTATATTTTTTTTCTGTCTTCGTGTTCTTGTGGCAATATATTTCAAAAGATTTGTGATTTTTTAAAGTGTTTCTATTTTATTGTTGATAACTGAAAATGGCGTCAAACTAAATACATTGTTGCACACATCAAACTTCATATTATACATTTTTTTGTGATACTAACATAATTTTGATTGAATATTTTCACTTATTCTATTGTCTTTTTCAATATTTAATATTGATTAGCAATATTTAACAGAGATACTTAATTGGAAGACTTCACAGTCGTCATCCTGTCAATAAAACAAATCCAATAGCATTAGATCACAACAAGATTACAATGTTATTGCATTTGCTGAGGCATAAAGTGTGCCCTAAAAATCAGTTTTGAAGAGTTGGAAAGCTGTGTCCCTGTGGGTTTTTTTTAAAATTTCTTTTAAATATAGGATTGAGTGCTAAAAGTGGGTGTTAAGGGGTGAAACGGGAATCAGTCTAAATCTGGTTTAAATAAAAACTCAGTCCGGTTTTAGAGCAAATTAAATTACTCAACTCCACAGGATGAGACGCTTGATTTTTAATCATTTTCAGGCCATCCAGGAAAACCAGTTCGAAAACAAAACAAGCTGCAGTTCCCATTCCCACCACTTGGTGGCACTGTTGCCCCGTGACAAAACAAGCCGATCCGCGCGCGCGGCTCCCCGGTCTGAGCACCAGCAGGAACGGCGTGTTGGAGAGAAACGAGCAGAGACGGGATTTAAACCAGAATTAAACAATAAAAGCTCCGCGTGTTTGTAAAAGCGCAAAGAATAACAGTGTCTACATAGAAACGCCGCAGGAAAACTAAGTTACAGATTAGATAGTTGGAGAGAATCGAAAGCAGGGGGAAAAGCTGAGAGGAAACCTGACCCGAGTTCATTCTGAGGATGTAATGCATTTCTAATAACCGTCTGGGAGGGAAGATGCGCCGCAGGATTAAAGCGAAAATGTCAAACAAACCCGGCTTGAGTGCAGCGCGACGCTGCGTCCAGTGACAGCTGGATGCGCACTGTGCTGCGGCTCAGGCGGCGTCAGCCGCAAAGTGTTGCTCCAAAATCAAATAAGGCAAACAACACATGCACTGTCCTGCTTTATTCTTAAACACGAGTCAGGCGTTATTTCACACCCACACACACACACACCCACACCAACACACACACAATAATAATCTCGATGCAAACAATAAAAGCTGCGGGAAACAAAAACGCGTTCAGCTCGTTTTTGGCCACCAAGAAACAATAATTCTCAGGTTAAAAAAAAAGAAAAGAAAAAAACCAACAGCGCTCATACCTTTGATTTTTGGAAAGATGAGCAAAAAGCAGAAAAGTGAGGCTTTCTACTTTGTCCCGCTTCACATTCTGCTTTTTAAAGAATATAATCCACACAGGAGGCGGCGACGTCTATTCCCTAAAAATGGACCACAGCCATGCAGAGAAAGAGAGCGACAGATACAGAGCCTTTCCAAGAAAAAAAAAAAAAAAAAAAAAAGGAATCCACAGCCGCTCTCAGCTACTGAGCCTTTTGGACAAAGGGAACCAAGCGTCCCGCTCGGCAGAGCTTCGGAGTGACCAAAAAAATAATAACCCTTTGCTTCCCGACTTCTTTTCCTTTAAACGTGCCTGTTCCCGTTTATTCTCCTAGTCGGGAAGTATCCGTGAGCGGTAACAATCAGGATCCGGGAGGCTCTGAGCGCAGAGAAGGGAGCGGAGCAAAGCGATCCAACAAAGCGCACGGTCGCTTCCCTTCAGCAGAGGTGAGGCGAATCAAAGAGGTGGAGAGGAAAAAAAATAATATAAAAACCTCACAAGCCCAGTTGAAGCTGTGTGTTCTGTCTAAAAAGGGTTCCCGACGGTCATGGGCGCACAGCAGCCTCTCCCCATCCGTTTCCAAGAAGCTGACAAACTCCCATTCATCCAGTGAGTGGCTGCTGCTCCTGCTGCCTGCCTGCCTGCCGCCCGCGCGGCCCGGGTCCTCCCACTTCCTGATTTCCAGGCGGACTCGGATCCAGCCTCAGTAGCACTCCTTCAGAGGATAAACACACTCGTGTGTCTGGGCTTCCGAAAAGCTGTGGCTGAAGGCGCACGGCGATCTTTTGCGTATATGGCGCGCAAAAGGAGAGACAGCAGCGCTCCAAAGGTACATAAGGACGCAGAGAGAGAGAGAGAGAGAGAGAAAGTGAGAGGAGGGGGGGTTGAGAGAGTGGAGAGGGAGGGGAGAGCTGGGGTAGAAAGATATTCTTTCACTTGGTACAGAGTGAGATGATGTCAGCCGCTAATGAATTCCCCAGCAGGGTGCTGCTACCGTGAGAGGAGGAAAAACAAAACGCTCCTTTATGAGCAGCTTCCACCTCCTTGCAGCCCACAGGCGCTGTCTTCCAGTCGTACCAGCTCCCAGTGCTGTGGCCTGGAGGCAGGTCAGCGGGAAAATACAAGAGCCTCTGAGTCATTCAGCCTTCCCAGATTTAAGCTCTCCACGGCCCACAGTAACAAAAAGCTCGGAAAACAGCAGACCCAGATCTGCCTTGGAGAGCTGGTAACTTTGCCAAATCCTGGAGATTTGGTTTTTCTCAAGGTAATTCCACTACAAGAAGCAGGATCGTTTCTGGGGTCTTTCTTTTGCCCCCGTTGTTTCCACTGGAAATAGGGAGCCACGGCCAAATCAGATTACCAGGGTTGGAATTTGCCCTGGCATGGCAGCAGTGAGGTAATTGTTGGAAAGACCTTGAACTATAGATGGAGTTTTGTGATGGACGGTTGAAAAACATTTCTTAATGGCTGATTATTCCCAGTATTTTGTTTCTGCTGCTCACAGGTGTAATCTGCATTTTTGTCTGCAAACATTTAAAGCCAGCCATTCAGGGATCATCACAGTGTTCATAAATTCATAAAATCAAGATAACATGGGCAAGATAAACTTTCATTCTCTCTCACACACACGCAATCCTAATTAGCCTAACATGCATGTTTGTGGATTGTGGAGGAAACCTGCGTTTCTAACTAGAGCCACACTGTCTAAAAACCACAGAATCTTTGATGCAACTTAGAAAGCAGCGTGGCAAATCTATCGAGGGCGCGGAGTGTTAACTTGGCTTAAATTATTCGGACCTCCAAGCTCCATCAGCATTTGGCAGTTTGGTAGATTTACAGCTTTAAAAGTTCTTCTTTTCTGCCTTTTTCCTTCTGCAGTCTAACAGCAGACTGTGCTGGAAAATCTTCATGGTGCAAATCTTTACACGTCATGGCTTGTCTAATGTGAATCAACTGGGTGGCTGGGAGGTCAATAAAAATTACAATACATCCACACCGCAGAGGTCTTTTTGAACAACGTCGGAGCAGAAACCGACTTAACTCAGAGCCACGACTCGAAAGGATTTCTTGGAAACAGAAAAGGGCTCTACGTGGTCAAGCCGAACTGCCGAAATCAGATCTCACTGTCGTAATTGAGGGACAAAAATTGGATCATTTTGTTTTTAAGCCTACGTCGTTCGGGCCTTCTTGTCACAACCTCCCCACTGAACATTTTGCGCGGTTGGTCAGAATTTTGCGCATTTGTTTATGTGGAAAACAGCCCCAGCTAGTTAACTTCCAGAAGCCGGTTTTTCAGCCACAGAGCACGACGGATAGTTTTGAGGAGCGATCGTCAGAGACTGTGAGGAAGTACCCACTGTTGGTCCGAAACACTCCTCCTGTTCGGTTCTGGTCCGATGCAGCAGGTGAACATCCCACCGATGCTGTTATTTTTTTGAGATGTTGTAGTTTGTCAGTTTTTCCTTATTTCCTCCTCCGAACTAGTGAACTCATAATAATAATTTCTCTCTGCCATGATTACTGTGTTTACTATAGTGTTGAAAGCCACACATATGACAAAACATCTTGGAGTTTCACTTGGTGTGTCAGCTCGGTGTATCTTGTGTACCGCGAAGGGTCTGTGTATCAATAGTTTGACTTTGGTCTGACTGTCCTGAAGGTGTTTTAAGCTTGGCATCAAATACCATTAGAACCTATGGTTTTGGTCTTCAATAAGAGACCAGATGGACTCCATCTCCTTGGTTTGTCTTGGCCAGGAAGCCTCAAGAAGACCAATGAAACAAACATCATTCTTCTTCATGCTGGTGATGGACTGTGGAAGCATCTTTGAGAACTCCACCCCACTAAGGATTTATGCCTCTAAATGCTCTAAATCATTTTCTACACAATTTGCAAACGCACTAACAGCGCTTCCATGGAATTAGACCACATCAATTCCTATGTTTGAGGCTGTGATTAGGACGACACATCAAGAGCGCGCCGTGGTTTGGCTTCAAAAGGATGACAACAGCGTCTTGCTAATATGTATTTATACGACTGCTGCTGACTGAAAATGGCTACCAGTCCTTCTCGGGGTTTCAGTGCAGCAGCAGCAGCAGCAAGGAATGAGCTGCTGTTCTCCATTTTATACGGTCATTATCAGATTTGAGAGCGACCACAAGTCTGTGATTACAGTCACACTGCCAAACAATTGGCGTCCGGCTCTCACACAGAGCATTAGTTTTAATTCAAATGAAACGCTGACAAAAAGGAGCACGCTCTCACTGAACAAACCAGAAGCCTGCACAGTTTCACATGGAGAAAAAAACAACAATAAAAAAACAGTATCTGTGGAAGGGAGAGAAGGACTGAGATCAAACACAATCTCTGCATTTGTGCTATGTATCCCCATAATTGCTGTCTGGGCATGCAAGTTCTATCTATAGACCATCGGCTTCATGCTGACGTTTTGTCATCTTTTATTCTGTTTTTTGGGATGTTGGTTCCCAACTTCAAAGAAACCAGACTCATGTTTGGCTCCTCTCACCCCCTCCACCCGCTACCAGGGTTTAATTTTACAGGAACTCTCTGAGATTACAATCGCAGGGGACTGGTTTGGCTTTATGAGGCTGCCTGCCATTATGACAAATCTCCCCCTCCATTGAAATATTCCTGATAAGTGTAACATGAGTGCTGGCAGTGTGATAGGTTAAAAGCTTTTGGTACGTTTTGCCTGCTGACTCCAGACTATCTTTGTTTTAGGGAACCGTAAAAACACATTGCATAGGGATATAATGCCGTAATTATGAAGGGGAAGGAAAAGCAATGACATCAATCATGGTGGCAGTATGTTGGAGTATCTCTTTTACTTTAGTTCTGATTTGTTCCGTTTGTAGACTTTGGTTTATAACTTTCTTTGGTTGAAGCGTTGCAGGTTTGGACAATTATTGCGTCTGGTTTTCGATGCTAACACACTGAAGTATAGGAAGATGGAAGTAGCTGTGTTTCCATTGCAAATGTGTGCAAAACATTGTCGATATTCCGCTAATGTGGAAAAACACAGTTTTGTAATTGGTTAGTTCACGTGCTAAGTCATTAAAAAATATGTAGCACCATGATCCTCCAACTACTTCCTGTAATCTTATTCGTCTTTTTCGCCAGTCGAAGCATCCGGTTGTTGACCACGTGATTCGTGTGACACCAAAAAAGTATTTCCATTGCAGCTCTGAGAAATACATCGATGTAAATATGGCCAAAAAACCCACGTCAACCTAACTTTTTATTGAAAAACGTGAGTTTTCCACTAAGCAAATTTATTTTGGCAATTCCCATTTGCGCAGTGTTACGGCTTATGGAAAAACAGCTCATGTTAAATCGATGTTACTGAACAGAACCTTCTCACAGCTGATCCTGTTGGAGACACGGAAGTGGGAAGTCGTTTTTCTGGAATCCATCTAACAGGCGTAAAATGAACTTAGCAGAGGAAGTTAGAAAGAAGCAGACAAAACCCATTCTGACAGGCCGAGTCTGTAATCCTGCGGATCCTGCGACTGGATCGCTGGTTCTGTTAATAATGCTACCATTCATTCTAGCAACACGACACAATGAGAGCAAGCAAAAACACATATTCCACGCCACAAAGAGCTGACTAATCTGTTTTTTATCACGCCGTGTTTACAAAAGCTATTTATCCACTAAAAAAACCTTGAGGATTATAACATGTAACAGTCAAACAGCATGAGGCCCAGAATTCATTGTTTCAGGGGCTGCTGGAATCCAGCCTTCTGACTACTGGAATTATCAGAATAATAAATGATGGTGTACACCGTTGAAAAGAGAATAAAACCTGCTTTACAAGGACGTGTTAAATTAATCCTCCACCTCTCGGAGAAGGAGGTGGGTTTAAATCATACCCCGCTTGTTGCTTAACATCAGACGACTAATGTAGTCCGCAGCAGAGAGCTGTGAAATATCGCTAATTGCACGCCTACAAACCCACACGCTTCCACTTGCCAGCAAATCCTCCTCTCCCAGTCATTTGAAGGCGTCGTATGACTGTTGTGTTTATTTCTATTAATCTTATTGTGTTACATTCACACGTTTTTTTATTTTTTTATCTCTCTCTCTTTCACCCAAACTCGTCCCATCCAACCTTATCTCCTCGAACCTTCAGCGGTTTGTCAATGACAACTGGCTCTAATCTCTCCCCCCCTCCTGACAAGCAGCACTGACAGGCCCTTTCTTCCCGGTTCCTCAGACACATAGTCAGACATAAATTAATCTGTCACTCATCGCCGGTATTAATGTGGCGGATGACGCACCGCTCCGCACACAAACATACACACTGACAAACTGTAACACAAACTGGGACAGTAGAGCGTGGAGCAGGGAGGATGGGAGACGGGCTTTTGCAAAAGTTGACAGCCTTTTCTGTAAGGAATCATCAATCAACTGTCCTGACAAGAGAGAAAGAGAAATCTGAGAAGCCTTAAAAGATGCGACCTGCATTCTGGGAACATTAAGACTGACGGACGCAGGGAGGGGAATGTCGATGGGATCCGATGGTTGTGCCTCTAAAAGCAGATCCTTTGTTACATTAAAGCTTCCAGAGATATACAACTCAAATCACGTCAGACAGTTGCAGCTGCGGAGAAGTATTTCTTCCGGTTGTTAAAAGCCTGTAGAGACTATGTTATCTGCTTATGTGGATCTGCTTATCTCCCCGTGGCCTCTGAAAGCAAGCCGAGGCCGCAGGAGTTCAAGATAAATGGCCTGATCAATGGCAGACATTATCTGGATCTGGAAGGCAATAATCAGATCCAGTTGACATTGTGGGCATAGAAAGGAGCGGCCTGTCAACGAGGAACAAACCGGCCGCACCGGCCATCAGTCTAATGTCTCCACTGTAGGACTCACTTTGCAAAAACAATGCAGACAAGAAAATTGGTTTAACCTTTCCTGACTAAAAAGCTCCGGTTTCATCCCGAACGCTCCCCCTTTGGAACGGCCCAGCAACTCCTTTGCCAGTACTTTGCCCAGTCAAAGGAAAAATGGGAGACCTTTTTGCCTAAATTACAGACGTTGCTGAGGAATGCAGGCTGTGGGCTACGATGGCGTGGATAATTTCAGACCAGTCAGTCACTCTGTGTGCTTCTTACACAAAGTGGGAGTATGGGCTGTCTGCCTCAGAGCACACGCGGCCTGTTTTTATTTTTTAAGCACGACTTACATCAAAAGTTGTTTGCATTTCATGTCATGGTCATTTTTGATTCTAAGATTCAAGCTAAATCGTTTTGGAGGCTAACCATGCTATACTTGCATAACCCTCTTAAGCACACTGTATAGAGTACTTTGAAGTATATATAAAGCTTGGACAGTTGTTTATTTTTTACATTGTACCTGGATAAGTCAACTGATTTTATCACGATTTTATGCTATAAATCAACACAAAGAAACACCTTCTTGTAAAATGGGAGGATTCAACACACTTTACTCTATTACACCTCAATAAAATCCAGCTTAACCACTTAAAGTCATCACCTAGCAGAACAATGACCCTAATCATACAGCCAAGAAACAATGGATTGGTCTAGATCAGGCGTCTCCAACCAACATCCTTAAGACTTACTGTCCTACAGGTTTTAGATGCATACTTGCTCCAACCCAGCTGAATCAAATGACTACCCCTTCAGGATGCCACCAAGTTTGACAAAGGCCAGGTGTGTTGGAGCAGGGTAGGACCTAAGAACTTCAGGACGACCCCTGATTTAGATCAAAACATATGCATCCACTAGAATGGCCTAGTCGAAGTCTAAACCAGAGGTCCTCAAATTCAGGCCTCGAGGACCGGTGTCTTGCAACTTTTAGATGTGTGTTTGGTTCAACACACCTCAACCAAATGACTGAATTACCTCCTCAGTGCAGACAAGTTCTCCGGAGTTTTGCTAGTAACCGGATTATTTGACTCAGGTGTGCTGAAGTAGAGACGCATCTAAAACCTGTAGGACACTGGACATCGAGGCATGGATTTGAAGATCTATGGTCTAGACACCAATCAAATTGGAAATCCTTGAATCTGACTAACAATCCTTTTTGCTCTCCCATTCTACATTTTGAATATATATAAAAAATAAAAATAAAAAAGATGGTATGACTAAGAGTTAGTTCTGCTTGTCGTATATTAAAGGATCTTTTTAGCCAGTAGAATGAAATCCAGATGTCATTTTAGTTTTAAGACGAGGATAGAATCACTGTCAGCATCCTTCAATGTGAATCCAGTTTTCTCAGAAAAGTTAAGTGGAGCCACATCCCAGACAGGAACATTCCTAACAGATAAAACGCATCACTGCATAGCCCCGGCTTTAATTTTTCTCTATAATCTGCATGTCTTTATATTCGCAGAGACCCACCAGACATATCCAACCAAAGAACTGTGGTGCGGGAGCCCAAAAGCCCCCCATGAGGCCTCGATTTAATGCTAACCAAGAGCAACTGTGCTGGCAGGGATAATATTTTCCTTTTTTGTTTCTTTTCTTCACAGCAATCCAATGGGAGCATGCAGACTTGGGAGGGCAGAAAGATAAAGGAGGAGGAACTAAAGACGAAGGGAGCACAGAAGAAAACACAACAGGAGGAGACGAGGAGAGACAGACTAGATGGAGAGAGAGAAGGAGCCAAGCAGGGAGGAAACAGAGGGGAAAGAAACAGCCTGCTGGGTCTTTTTAAAAGGAAATGACTACAAGAAAACACCAAGGAAATCACTGCTAAGGTACTGGGGTAAAATCTTCCAAGTCTGTGCTGCCTCTCCCCCCCAAGCGGTTTGCCCGGCTGGGAGACTACGGTCAGAGGGATTAGGCTCTCTGAAACGCTCTGTCAAGACCATTCTGTCAGGCACCAATGGAGGCAGTCTCAGTCACCCCCAGCGCAATCCCTATGCTCCTCTCAAACAAGCCTCTTCAAGGCTCTCTCTGTGCTCAACAGCGCCAGAGTGGGGGCCGATGATAGGCTCTCTGGAGGATACAAGATGGGCCCCGGACTTCAAAAGGCAGCAGGGTGACAGACAGTAGGGAGGTCCCTGCCCATCCTCCCACAGCCCCTCTTTCTGTTCTGTCACCGATGTTCTTTCTGTCTATCTCGTCTCATTGTGTCCACCACCCAACTCCAGTACCAATCGCTGAGGGGGACCTGGCTGCGTTTTTGCAGGACCTGAGCTAAATAAGACTGTTGTTCCCTCCACAGTAGCCTCCCTTCTAGGGGGACCTGATGATGGGAAGCAAGTTGAGATCCTTTTTATAGCTCACAGAGGGAAAGATATCTGGGACATCAGAATGAAAATGTAGCCAAGAACCTTTAGTCTAGGGACTCAAGACACAACAGGTGATCTATGCCCGTGTCTTTAGGATCTCCTCAAAGGATTACCACTCAGATCTTTAAAACTCTTCCCTGCACTGATTCGACTAGACAAACGGGATGTTTTTCCTACACTTATCAGAGTTTCATATTGTCTGCTGTGAACCCATTGGCTTAAACATACCTCTAGGATAACACCTAGATGTTCTCCCTGACCTGGAAGCCTCCTCTCTGCAAGGGAAGATGGGTTAAACAAGGCAAAAATTGTGTGTAGACCAGTTTGATCAGTTGATCTCTTCCTTTCCCTGGGTGGTGCCTCAGCAGTGGAAAAGTGAGCTGATGGTTTTTCGACTTACATGCGAAGCTAGTTTCAGGGCAAAGACCGGGGCCATAGCCGGGCTGCAGGGGGTCTGTGTGTTGACAAGAACAGGGAGGCCCTTTCCACTTTGAAGCCCTGTATATTTAAATATTTCATGACCCCTTCATCTCCAGCCCCTTTTATCGGATTTATGCTCTGGCTCGAGGCTGCCTTTCATTAACAGCACAGCAAGAGAGGGGTTAGTAACAATCTAATGCCCCCATCAGCAAGGCAGATCTGAGGGAGCCTTTCCCATCACCAGGCCCTTTTGGCACTCACGATATCTGCAAGACGATCTTGTTAAATGCTAGTAACAATTACACCAATTACAGATAAGCTTTAGTGTGTCAAAGACACATGATGTTTACAATGATTAGCATGCAGCGTTATCAGCAGGGATGGTAATCAAGGCTCGTGTGCCTGGTGTTTCACAAGATCACAGGGCTCTTTATCTGTCAGTATCGATAAAGGGCCACCAGCCGAAGACGGACCAGAGCTGAGCTGTCATGTTTAACGTGAGTTCTCTTCTAGAAAGATATGCAGGGAAAATTGGCTGGTAGCCATAGTTAGAAGATTTTCAGCTAAATCGGCAATGACCAGTGACCGCTACTTCGGGAATTCGAACGTCATATCTTTACCAGTTAATCACTGGTCGCCTAGCACTAAACCTGTTAAGATAGATTATGAAGAAAGACTCTGTGTTTTATTCTAGAGACAGATATTATAGAATAAAATCGGGGATAGCTGATCAAAGCAACTCTACCTCAGTTTGATAAACAGCTTTACTGAATGTCATATAAAATATAATGATATGAACAGTTTTCAAACATTCCATGTCACAAACAGCAGAAACCATGCCTGTGGCTCTGCTTCTGCACTTGCTACTACATCCAGAAACAGAAATTATGCTATTAAGCAATGAAGTGGAGCTCGGCGTAGGCTAGTAGATTTCCACAAGGGTGCATGGTCGCTCGGTGTGGGACATCACTCCAGATGTGTATCTGTAGCACTTTCGATCATTCCATAAGGCCCTGCTTGTCTGCTTGTAATAGAGATGCCTTTGAGAGCGGCCCGCGTCTAGCCACAGGACACATTCCAAGCTTTCCTCCACAAACTCTGAACCGCCATCAAGCTCTACGTCCTAAATGTGCACATTGTCAGGCTGCCTGACAGCAGCACATTCACCATGGGGTTATTTGAGTGGACACAAGATCCCAGGGTGCACACAGAGCATGCTCTCTCCCTTAAAATATGTGTGATTCTTTCCAATTGGTGTCTTTTTTTTTTTTTTTTTTACGTTATGTGGTTGTGTCAAACAGAAAACCCCCAGAGTTTGCTTTTGATGCATAAGTGATACACAGATGGGCAGTAAAGTGAGGACAACACGAGCTGTTATGGTCTAGGATCTGATGTTGTCTTTCAGCTCTGTTGTTTTCGCTTGCTGCCTAGCGTCGCTAAGGGCAACTAGAGACCACCGGTGCTATGGGTCACTAGGGACATGGCCAGCGGTAAGCCCAATCATCAGTGTCTGTCTTAGCTGGGCTTACTGTGCACTATGTTTACCAACACCAGCTTCAACAAGATGATCTGGGACAGCTCGCTGCCTGGTTCTCTCTCTGTCTCCCTGACTCACACACATAAGAGGATTTGCTCTGGCATCAGGGATAGGCAGTGTCACTTATCCGCAGAGCAAGCCAAGAAACCGCAAACAGCTTGGACCAACCCACACATGCCTGGACACACAGGTAAAGGTCCAGAAACACAACACCAGAATGCTACGCTTTGGACAAGGAATTCACAGCTTACTTTAACTAAGCCTGAGATTGCTACTGGTATCCAGGTTTCAATTCGATACAAGTTAAAAAATTTTTATAACTTTCCCAAACTTTTCTGGTATTGGTGAAATCTTGTAAAGGACTATCCAGTTGATGTTATTGTGTTACCTCCTAATTAAAAAGAAATGCAAGCTGTTACAATAAGTTAAAGTGAGTGATTTAGCTTCAACACCTTTTATCTATGTATAAAACTCTTATTTTGAAGTATAAAAGGCAGTAGCTTTTGGGTTGTTGTTCAGTTATGAAGATAAATTCAGCAAATAAGGACATCTGGAACAATAACACTTGGTTCCATATATACAAACTGTTTGTATGGTAACATTGTGTTTACTTGGTGAGAAAAGAAACAGAGAGTGATGGACAAGAAATCGAAACTTCTAAACGCTGAAAATACCATAACTGGTAAGTAGAAATGCTAGAAATAGTAGAAAACCTGAATAATAATTACATGGAGGCGTTCCAGAACCACCTGATATCAAGTGGTTCTGGGCTACTTCTGTTACTCTATGAGAAGGAGAAAAATAAAAATGTTTACTCTGGACTCCCGGTATTCATAGTGGTCCACAGCTGACTGTGAATACCTTGAATCTGAGAATACTGGAGACGACCTTTAATACCACTTATAACTGCATATTTTAAATAAAACCAATTCATTTGTTGGTTTCACCTCTTTCATTCAGTTTTGTGAAACTAATATTTTCACTACTACCGTGAGAAACTCCTGCCAGTCTGTAAACGAATGAACCTAGTTC
This sequence comes from Brachyrhaphis roseni, assembly GCA_903066815.1. NCBI lineage: Eukaryota > Metazoa > Chordata > Actinopteri > Cyprinodontiformes > Poeciliidae > Brachyrhaphis > Brachyrhaphis roseni. Next base: position 33,342 of record CAEFZY010015460.1, read on the forward strand.
AAAATGGACACAGGTTTTAACCAAATATTATTTTACTAAGGAATTAGAACTTTGCATCAAGCAGCAAACTGCTGCAAGTGGAGCTACACTAGTTTGCATTAGTTTTGCATATGTGGGATGCGATCTAACATGCACAACACCTGCAACCTGCAGCTGCTGTCTAGTCTTTTCTGTTTTTTTTTTTTTTTTGCTGTCAATGCTGCAGATAAGACCAGGCCGTTTCTCTGTATTTTTATGATGTGTTTTTATTGGCTCTTCTGTTTAAAGCCTGTCTGTAAGCCAAGACAATAAGAGTGTGAATGGACTGTTGGTTAAGGAAGGGCTGGCCATGTTTTCCTTCAGCAGCGGACCAATTGGTGCGCTTCGACGGCCACATTGTTATGTGATAACAGAGGGCGGACGGTTGGCTGCCCCTGAGGAAGTCATTCAGCGTGAGTTCACTGACTCGCTGACCGGGGATATTAAAGGAAGGTCTTTTAGCCACGCTCGACCGAGACCAGGCTCTGACTCCTCTACAGCCTCTGGTGTGTGGGGGAATCCAAGCGGGCCAGGGGGGAGGCCTGCGAACACCTGTCATCCAGCAGCGCTTCAGGCACGGCAACACCTGACACCGCTCGTGAATTCACACACGGCGGGACCCGTACGCGGCACGTGCGACACACTGACCGACCGCCACGTCCTGACGCGGAGCCCGATACTGCTGATGTGCATACATGGAGGCGTTCCAAATATCCACAACAGATGCGTGCGAAAACAGACACAATTAATCACACCATCACACACATAGTCGCTGAGTGCCGGAGGAGTCCTCCAGAGACCCCCAAGGTGACAGATGTGTCAAAACAACGTATTGGTTCCGCTCCCTATTGCTGAGGTGTTGCTTTGTTCCTTCACCCTAAGAAAAAAAGAAAAAACAACAAAAAAACACAGAGGATGTGATTTTCTCTGCAGATTGCTGATGCATTTTTCACGAGTTACTCTGAAAACACCATGTTCCTCGACATTAAAAAGCAATTTAGCACTCGCAGGATTAAAAGCGCATGTTAAATTGAAGGCTACACTTGGTGTGGGCATGAAATATTGAGTGGCTCCTTATATTAACCAGGTTGAGCGCGGCACACAGCATTTAGACAGACGAAATGGAATCTTTCAGCATTACTAATTCATCTGGAGGAAAGTTGTGCTTGAGATGTTCACGACTCCACGGCTGAGTACGCTTGCACGGAGCACTTCCGTGTGTCTTTGGATAATTGCGTGTGGCGGCGGTTATCCATCAGGCGGAAAGTGTTAAATATAACATTATTTCATCAGTCATCTTTCGGTTTATTAAAGCTCCACTTGATCTGCTCCCTTAGACAAGCTGTGAACTGTCCTTGTAAAACGTCGTTCAACAAATCCACACTCCTCCGTCTGCACATTTGTGCTCAGTGGAATGAGACCACTCACACTTTAATGTGACATCACTCATTTCTTCTCAAAACCATTTTAACCACCACAGTAGGTCGGATCCTTTTGTTGAGACTTAAAAAAAACAAAAAAAACGAAGAGAGCTGTGAGCCTGTGGGAAAAGCCAGACTAAACGCTCCTGTTGAAATTGGCTCTGATTCCAAAATGTCCTCTAATGTTTCCTCTCACTGTAGTGAGAGAGCGCTGGAGGAGGGCAGAGGAACGAGCGGGATGAACACTCATTTAGTGGACCGTGGACCCACTTAAACATGATGATGGATGCTAATGATGCCCTTAATTACAGCTTCCAAAATGGCAATAATTACAATTCTTTTATAGCTCCTTATCTGGAGACAATCTTGATAATGACTGTTGGAGTGATAAACAGTGATTGTCAGCGTTTGACCTTTGAAAGCACCAACCCAACAAAGCGCTGCAGGATGAGACAAACGTCTTACTGTCGCCTTTAGTAGACAAAGTCTGGCCTTTCAGGTGCAAAAAAAAAAAAAAAAAAAAGTGGCATGCATCAGTATTCAGCCCCTTTTACAGCCTTCTAGTGACATCAAATAAAAAAAATGTCCAAATACCAAAAAATGTCACTATCATTGAATAATTTTATGATTCGACTTTAGTCAGTTGATTATGATTATGGTAATACTGGACAAAAATCTCAGGCAAATTGAAGTGTTTTTTTTTTAATTAACTAAGTACAATAAAACACAATGTAGCAGGACATTGTGTTCCTGTATTACCTTCAATTACAATTGTTTATTAGCTTAACTGAGTCTGTAACTGTATTGTGCATTTAAGCTAAATAGCAACACTATTTTTCCTTCAAAAGTAAATAATCAACCATATTTATATTTCAGGTTTGAGATATATTTCTTTACATAGCTGTATATTTTTGTTTTCCAGTAAGATTTCTTTTTCACCTTTCTGAATAGACAATAAGATTCAGCTTATAGGGGAATAAAACAGATATTATTTGAAAGAAAGCAGACATTTTGATTTTAAACATTCCAAAACTATCGACACCACAACTTGCATCATGGTGTGATCATGTGTTGCTTTATCAAGAACATGGGAGTTAGTTAGAGCTGATGGGAGGATAGATGGAGAAAATTCAACGTTAACAAGACTGCAAAAAAGACTCGTCAGACTCAAGTTCCACAAGGACGATGATGTAAACATACAACCAGAGTTTCACTAGAATGGGTTAGTTGTCATGGTCTAGTCAAAGTCAAGATGCAACTCCTATTGAAAATTGATGTCCACAGAATGTTCTTCATCCAATCCTGGTGCTTGGTGAGGTAGGCACCAGCTCCCAAATGGACAATGGATGCAGCAGCAACTGCAGTGAAAGGTGGTTTTGCAAAAATACTGACTCAAAGGAGCTGAATAAAAATGCAGCTCATACAAAATTAGAAACCATGCATCAATTTCTTTCCACTTTACAATTATGCACTACTTTTTATGGTCCATCACAAAAAATACTAACAGATATATACATGTTTTTATGTAAGATCCTGAATACTTTTGCAAGGAACTGCGTCTTCTCCTTTAAATATTTTACAGGGAGAATATCAAACACCAAAGTCACTGAGAGAACAACACAAACTTGTTTAATAATCAGCTTTTTTTTTTTGTTTCCCCACCCGGGGGCTTTTTGTGGGCTCTAGTGTCCCTTATTAGACAGTAGGCTGACAGGAAGTGGGTATTGAGAGTGGGGAAGACATGTGGCAAATGCCGTCGGGTCCGGGAGTTGAACCCGCAACGGCCGCGTCGAGGACTCAAGGCCTCCAAATGTGGGTCACACTAACCCCTACGCCACCACAGCACGCCAATAATCAGCTTTTCATCAGAACCATCTCCGGCACTGTTAATTTACTAAAAAATCCTACGCATGTGCAAATCAAACTGAGTCTTATGTCAGAGTCCGCTGCAGATCTGGAAGGCTGGCCTGGCTCCACTGTCACATGGCACAGATTACTGCCTGTGTTACACCAAATGCTTGATAATGCAATCAAGCCGCTTTGAAGCTCAATGATTCTCCAGTGCCTGCCCTAATGAGAGGAAAATGAGACCATTCCCTCAGTCTGACTGACACGCTGATGGGGCCTTCATCAGCTGGAGAAAGGGAAGCAGACACACAGAGTACGAGTCCAACAAACTCCCCATCTTCACATGTGAACCCAGACAGAATGAAGGGGCAGAACAGTTCTACTGGGCACATGGCACCACATTTGAGCATGGAAGTCAATCGGATATAGAATATGAATTTGTAAAGTTATGTTGTTATGCTGTATAGCTCTGTCCCTACTTTCTTTTTTTGTGATTGCTTGCTGTGTGTGTGTATGTGTTCTTGTTTAGATATCCTATTTAGGACGATTTCTGGCATATTTAATAATCTTCTGAAGACCGATGGGCCTCATAGGGACCAAATCCCGGCTTTGCTTAGGGTCAGGGGTCAGATTTCAGGTGTGAATTACATTTTGTCTAAGGTTTGGAATAGATCAGTAAGAGTTAGAAGAAATGTCTGGGCTAGGCATAAATAAAGTTACTAAAATTAATGGAAGTCAATTCACAGTTCTAACATGGATAGAAATACAATCTCTGTGTTTGCGTGTGTGTGTGTGTGTGACCCCTCGGTCCAGATCTCTGCAGAGCATCTCTAGGTTTCGCCCTTCCTCAGTAGTGATAGCTATCATTGTTGCTAATGCAGCCTCCCAGGATGACACCTCACACACACACACACACACACCGATGCACACAGAATACAACACACAATCTGAAGACAGATCCAGCCTGCACTTCCCCTGATTTCATCTTCTGCTGGAATGAAAAACAGGCAGACCAATCCAGTCAGTGCAGCGACCTTTAGCTCTGAGCTATGACCCTGTGCCAGTCTTACTTCCTGGATCAACAGACCGAATCTCTATGTGCCTGTCTGCTGCTTCATGGCTGCTGGTCGACGTGTCATCTCTTAACGTCTTCTTATGTGTGATGATGTTGGTGAAATCTGACAGGAGTCGACCCCACTGATGATCAGTTTGGAGAACAAGAGGATCCCATATTTGATCCTGAACTTCATGTGTTTGTTGCAGCATTGAATAACTTTTGTCTCAGTACTGTAAGGAATAACTGAGACGTCCACAAAGGTATATATATCACATTTTTAAAACTATATACAACCATGAAGTGCTTATAATTTTGCCAAACAAAAAGTAAAATAAAAATAGAACAAAGTTAGAATACAAGAGAATGACTAAAAATGATTTTACTCAAGCAATTCAAAGAAAATAAGATGTTATTAGACATTTAAAAGTCTATTGCATTCCATGATGTTGGGTCCATCACATCTACATTCTGGTTTGGGTTGTGGAATATCTGGAAGAAACTGGTTGATTGAACAAATAAGATAAGTTAGGCCCTCTAGGACTTTAAAAGTAAGAATATAAAGTTTAGAAATTAATGTGAAAATGGACAGAAAGCCCAGGGAAAGATTTCAGGGTCGATGGTGTATGTTGGTGCTTTTTTATTACAGTTAAAGGAAAAGATGTAACACTGCATAAAGGCTGCAGGGATGTTTGACCTAGATTAGCATAAAAAAACAACATTAAAACAGTGTAGAAAAGAGGTGATGAAAGCATTAAAAACCTTGTTAAGACCTAGTATGAAGGAAGAGTTTGACTTTTGCAATAACTTCTAGTTGGAAAAACTGTACTTTTAAGAGCAGCGATCACTGAGGATTAGATTAACTTCCAAATGTAACGACTTCTGTCTTGTTTTCATTTAGGTTAAGAAAGTTTAACTTCGTCCAAGTTTTCCTTTCATTCCGACACTTCAGTAGTGGTGACAGGAATGTCATCAGCATAACGATGAAATGGGATGTTGTGCTTCCTAAAGATAGCCCTCAGATGCAAAAAATTACAAGATAAACAGAAGTGGGCCCAATATGCATCCCTGTGGGACATCAAAGTAGAAAAGCACAGTCAAAGAGGAATAACCAAGAGGTCCTGTTTACACAACAATACTAGCACCGAATAATGCATGTTTAGTTGCGTTTTGGCTTCTTGTTTCCATGGCAACAGCATTTTCGGTACCACAAAATGCAAAGATTTGGGGATGAATCAAGGCCACTGCTGTCTGTGCTGCTACACTTCTTCAGATTTTATTTGGTGCGTTAACGCAACATCTGTTCTTTATATAAAGCATTTATGCATAGATTACATGCAACAGATCATGTGTTAAATGCACCTCTGGATTAGAAAGCTGACACAGCCTCACTGCCTCCTGCAGGCCTGGCATGCACACTACATCATTTACCGTGATATTTGACTTTTCATGCCACTGTTGTGTGAACTCTAATGGTTTTGGATATGCAACGTACTCGGAAAAGGCAAAATCTGTACGTCTAAATTGTAATTTAAGCCAGGACAGGGGTGTGCTTTTTACACCAACATGTTCCAAACAGGATACCAGAATGTTCTGATTCACACTATTGAAGGTTGCTCATAAATCTAAAAATAACAGATAATAAAATGATGTTAAAATAACATCATTAGAAAACTCCGAAAAGAACAATCTCAGTCTTATAATCTGAATCTCCTCACATGCGCCGTCAATCCTCCATAGACATACAGAAAGGTTCCTGCTCCTTTGATGAAATCCCAGTTTAAGTCGCACTGTTTTCCCAATCGAAGCAAACCTAAATGTCAGCAGCTCAACACATTCACGCCGAATCCTAATAGATGATACTTTTACAATGCACAGATGACATGCAGTACAACACTGACATCCATCACACCAAGTCATGTTCCTCTCCAAACAGCAGACTGCTCACAGACCGTGTTCATTTTCTGCTGCCATCTCATAGACTCGTAACATTTTCACAGCTTTTCCTCAAATATCTCCATGTCTTTTAAATTCAGTTATGTAAATCGGTCTTTTCTCGGCTACATGTGTTTTTCTGGCTTTGTTTTGCTTTGTTTTGGAGATGACATGTTTTTATATTCCCCGCGGCTGTTTCTCAACTGCACAAATTAACATGTTGCATGGCTTGTGTAATTCTCCCCCCCACCATCCCCACCTTCGCTGCCCTCGCTTTATTACTCCTTTTTTTTATTACTATGATTCACTGTTTTGACACTTTGCAATCAGGAAAAAAAAAAAAAGAATTATACATGTGGTGCCAGAAGAAAACTGCTATACGCTACTGCAAGGTGGAGTGTTGATACTGCAAAATCCTAATCAAAGCCTCTGTACTGAGCATGATTTGTATCAGCACTGACATAGGAAACAAAAAGTCTGTGGTATTTGTAAAAGCACAATAAAACGTTCAGTATGTCACTTCTAATAAACAGAACTGAGCAGCAGTTGGGTGGTCAGGTAATAAAATTGCACTTTATGAGGTACAGCTTGAAGTTAGAGGGTTGGATCCAATTTTGCCTTCAGCACTGCCTTAATTCTCTGTAGTCTATATTTACCAAGACATGAGGAATATTCTTTAGAGATTTAGGTCCATCACACAATTGTGGCTGACATTTGGCCTGAGCATCCTTGATGGGACTGTGACGGTGGCTATGAGGGGCTGTGGGAGTACACGTGAACATATGTTCAAGAGCAGTTTCAGGTGATTTGGTTGGTTAACTCTTTCAGAAGATAAAAAACAAAAAAACACCTCAAGTGAACGTAAATACTTTTTGTAAAAAGTTGTTTTTGATGTTGCCGCTTTCATCAACATTTTCCAATGCTGTCCTTCAAAATGCACATAAAAAAGGGTTGATGGAAACACTGTACGTGTGGCCAAGATGAAGATCTCTTAGTGAATGATCCTATCATCAGCACATTGCTAACTGTATGATGTTGGAATGATGTAAAGCACTTTGAACTGTCTTGTTGCTGAAATAAACTTGATTGATTGATTTAACATTGTTACTCTCTTCCTATATAGGCTGTTGCTCTTTTTTTTAATTTTTGAAACAAAATGTCTACATATATCCCCCGGTACGTTGTGTGCTTTCATATATCGTAAAAATAATAACGGTGGGTTGCAAAGGCCAAAAATGCCAGTGAGAACACACAGCCTTGTAAATCATTCGTTCTTCATTTAAACTGAGCTTTAGGAAACATTTTTATTAGAGGTGAACCGACTGCAGTTTCTGGCCAATCACCAATTACAGATCTTTAAGAAGCCTGACCTGCCCATTTAGAGTTTGGCCAATACAATTTTTTTTGTCTGAAATATTGCCAAATATAGAAGGAAAGTCACTAAGTTGGCGACAGTGGGGTGACTATTAACTGCAAACATGACCTTGTGGGTGGGTCTGTGAGTCACACCTTTCTCACAGCTGTTGAGAATAAATAACTCAGTGTTTTCCTTCTATCCCTGTTAGCTAGATGCTAAGCTAAACCTAAAGGAAATGACATGTTAAGAGATGCAAATGGGTAAAGGATCCTAGGGGTAAAGGATGACACACTAGGGAACGCCCTCTTTGAGCCGTAGCTTAGATAGACTGTAAGAAAGCAGATCACAAATTGTTCTTGGGTACCATTTTGTCTTGCTAGCTCTTAAAGGCAGAATGTGAAATGGACCAGCTGTATTTTGGTATTAATAAATGGAATTCATGAATTCAACTCACTGACTCTTCTTTAACCTCATACATCAAGAACTCAGCGTGGAGAACGGATAATTCTCCACACAGCATATTGAAAGTGGGCAGTGGTTGATTTTTTTGACCGGTGGATACGATTGGCTTCACATGTAAGTATCGGCAGATCACTGATCTCCCAAAATTACGGAAATCAAGAGCTGATTCATCAGTGTACCCCTAATTTTTATATTAGGTTGCTATTGCCAGTATAAACATGAGCAATTAAAAAACACTACACAGACTTTCAAATTTGTACTCTAAAACAACCTGCTGTGACTGAAACCTTAAGAAGCTTACAGTGAGAATTTCTACCAATTTTGATATGAACAGCTATAGTCTATTCATAAGTTCTGAGGATTGGTGATTCTCACTCAATGAATCAAAGTTATCTACCAACTGCTGCTCATTCAGCAGAAGTCCTCTTTGCCACCATCAAGCACCTCTTCAGTTCACTCCACAACACTTCACGTCTGAGCCAAGAGCATTAAGAGGCTCCAGCTTAGTTCAGCCACAAAAGAAACAGCAACTGGAGCAAAGCTCTATCAAGGATTCAATATTGAAAACAACAAGAGGCTCCGCTGAAGGTCCCCTTTCGACAGACAGATGCAATTAAGTTCTAATTTAAAGGGATGGCAGGCTGATCAGAGCAGAGGAGTCACTGTCTGCATCGCAATCAGCGGGTAAACACTGATGCTCCACATTTCTCCTTTCACCTATCCGTCTACATTTGCATTTCAATAAGTTATGAATCCCACAGACAACTTAATTTTTTTTCAGTAACTCAATTCAAATAGTGAAAGATTACACAGTGGGGGGAATTTCAAGTATGTCGAGTGTTTGCTCCTGTCATTTTAAAAGCATTATGTTTTGCTAAAAGTGTTTTTTTTTTCTTTTTTTGTCGAGTGGCCTTGAATGGCAGTCATCCGACGACCCCAGAATCGACCCCAGGGCAGCAGCATCAAGGACTCTGCACATGGTGCACCTCCATTACCAACTGAACCACAAAGGAGGATTTTTAATACAGGTATGTTAGTTTATGGCCTATAAAATGGTGTGGAAGATTGGTGACTTGATATTTGCCCAGCAGAAAGTCTGATCGACTCCATAAGGAGGGAAAGTCAGAAAAGGTCATTGCTAAAGAAGCTGGCTTTTTACGCCTAATATAGAAATCTTTCCTCAGTTTTCCATGTAAGCAAATTCACGCTGTATCCCAAGTGCTCTAATGGACAGTTGAGTAGAAGGAAAAGGTGTGACAGAAAAAAAAAGTCAGCAGTAATTACAGACTGAAATGCCAAAAACATTCAGGAGGCAGATCGTGCTGGATTTAGTGGTTCCAAAGCCTCTGCCCAGAGTCTGTTGGATTCCTTTTGTTAAATTGGTAGTTTGGGTATTTTGAGGCAAGGTTCTGTGAAGTTATTATCCGTAATAGTTCCACTAGATGTGATAGTAAAAAACGGATTATCACTATAAGCTTGTCAGCAAGAGAAGTTTGACAGAAGGTGATGGATAATAAGAAGCTAGCCAGATGTATCCTGCATCAATCCGACTCAAGAGCCGATTTGGTGATTCTCCACTGGGATAAATTTCAAACTATGAGAGATGAAAAGCAGAGGAACATACCATGTCGTTGCTGGACAACACACAAATCCAAAGGTTTGCTCCGTTCTTGGCAAAGCTATGGCGGACGGGCGAGTGATTGCTGCTCTAGCAAATCAATACAGCTGGCTAACTTCATGTAGAGACATGGATGTTGTTCAACTAAACAAAACAGGACAAAACCTAACAACAGTCTGTTGTGAAATTACTGCTAATATCTGCTAACACAGAATTATATCCCACAATATTTTTATCTTGAGTTGATTTAAATTCCAGTCAGCTAAAATAGGTCTGAGTAGCAGCTAGCTAGTCACTAACATCTAGTCACTGACTTTCAGTGACTAGCTAACCTTCAAATACAAATACCAGGATGAGGTAAACACAGACGTCCTCCAAAAAATTAGAAAAACTCACTTAGCTCAACTAGGTGAGGTGTGAGATGAGCACATTTTATGAATTGCAGGAATAACTTCTCTGTAACTTTGACTGGAGGCATAAGGATGCAAGTGATGGCCATCATTTCTCCATGTTTCAAATCAGAAACATAGAGAAGAAGCAAGCCAGCCCGAGCCAGAAACCAAGAGCTAAACACAAGAATACAGACAGTCATGTGCAGTCTGTGGCAGATGGAAGAAATAAAAATAATCATTGTGAAAGAACGCGCAAGTGTTTACTGTTGAGTAGAACTCTAAAGCATTTTTAAAAGGGAAATTTCCGTCTTTTAAATGTGAAAAACATGAAATTCTTTGCTTTGCGCATAAGGTTTTTGTCATCATCATCATGGTGAAATACTTTGAAATACCTTGTAAAAGATTTCAATGATCTGCTGAACCACAGCACTCCGTTATATTTTCTGAAACTTGACTAACACTAGATGTGGACCTCCTCTGTTATTTCTTTGTTTTTATTCACTCCATGGTTACATACTTTTTGGGTTAATAAATGTGATTTAAAACAAAAGTAGAATTTAGAATGGAAAAAGTCAAAAACAGTAAAAAATTAGAACATAATTTGAAAAATCCCTGCGTTAATGATCATGTATCACTGTACCGAATTAGCCAGAAAACTGGCCAGACCCTAACTATATACATGTACTAGTCAGTACATGGATACAGATATATATTTCAGTGAGCTGATATTGTGTATTAAAATTCTTTTTTATTGTTAATGTAAAATACATGTCTATAATATTCATATTTTCTGAGAATCTGAATTTTCGCCCTTTTCTTACCCTAAATCATAGTTGTCAAATGTATCATTCGGTGTGTAATGACTGCATATAATATGAGTTTCAGTTCTTGAACAGAATTACTGCAATAATGTCACTTTTTGATAACATTTATAGAGGTGCACCTGTATTTACAACAGGTCCTCAACCAGGGCACCTGCTCACGGTGCAGTCAGTGTCTCTGGGTATAGAGAAGCCTACTTTGTATAAATAGATCCTTTGCCTTCAGGAAGAGAAACAAAGCGGTACAGGTGATTTATTCCCTGTCATCTGGACTGAGGACAGTGTGGAGCTGCACTGTTTGGCAAACACTAGTTGAGCCTGGGAGAGGTGCTCAGTCGAGAGTCTCACGTCGTTAGGTCTTGAAATAATGACGACAAAGTCTTTGAGTAGAAATTATTTGATTAGTGCGTTCAGGTCTAAAAAGGAACCTGGATGCGTACCAAATGACTGTAGAGAGGGAAGGTGCGACAGAGCTCTTAATTGCTAGAACTGCACCTAGAGACTTGATGATTTGTGACATCTTATCCGGTGCTCTGCGCGAACACTAATAACTGTTAATTAACTGTAGCAAGGATACCAGAGAGTGGGAAGCAAAGGGAGGAGATAGATGCACACTCTTCCACACAGCCGTGCATGGCCTCGTGTGTTCTCCGGATTAAAGGGAAAAAAGCGTCTCCAGGGAGGTGTGCAAGATGGAGGGAAGATTTTGGAGGTCAGGGCACTTGCTGTTCTGTAATGCTAATGGGCACAAAGGAGCCACAGAGCTATTAAATGAGAAATAACAGCAAAGCCATTATTGTTTTCAGATTGATCTGGCTGTGTAAATCTGTTAGCCTTAATTGGTCCACAAAGACGGAAAACAAAGTCAATGTTCCGTTCCAAGGCCAGCTTCAATTTCCAAAGCAGATGTTCGCAGATGTCGGTTTTTTTTTTTGTCATCGGAAGCATCTGCAATCAAGCTCTTTAGAGCAATGACAGGGGAACGCATGTGCTCGCTGCTACCCTCATTAAAAGCAAAGTGCTGCTGTGGCCTCATTCCCTCCTGTGTGACTGCGAATGCGGAGTGCCCTGGAGACGCCCGCCACCGGAAACCCGCGGTGCCCTGCGTAATGCTGTTCTGAAAGCCAGGCCACGTTTAAAGTGATTAATAACAAATCACAGAGGGCCTCATGAGTCAGACTGCTTGATGTATCAGTTCTCTGTTTGGACATTAAAACAGAGCTTATGAATGGCTAACGATGTCTGGAACAAAGCAACATGTACATGCACGCTATATCCAGCAACATTTATTCATTGCTACACCTTCCTGACTGCCAGTGTTGGCCTACGTTACTTTTAAAAGTAGCTGGTAGCAGCAGGGCTGCATGGTGGTAGCACTAGCTGCGTTTCCATTAATGTGTGCAAATCCTTGTCCATATTTTGTTAATGTAAAAATATAATCACAACTTTGCAATTACAGTGTTTCCATTAAATAGGAAAATTAGCTGAAATCACATGTGGATAAGCTTGTTAAGAAGTCATTAAAAGTTATGACAGTGGCAGATGTCAACAGTTACATGAGATATATTGTACTTGGGAGCAGCTACTGGCCAGTATGTAAAACCACGTACTGGGCAAATTTCCATCTAGCAAGTGGTTTCTCTGGGATATTTTGCCAAACATTAGTTTGAGAGTACTGGACGTATATATTTGAGTCTGTGTTTACATTTTTGACCCTGTGAGGATTGCAGAAAATCCATAATAAATACAAAGCAAATGCAAAAACTAACAGAAAGGCTAAGTCATTCCCATCATTGTTCCACTCTGCAAAAAAAAAAAAAAAGAAAAAAAAGAATGGTTCAGGTTGTGGGATTTATCGATCTAGTAAACTTAAAGCATAAATAATAAAATGAATATTTTTTTTTTTTTATTGAAACTTTGTGCAAGTTAGTTGGAGTTTATGTATTCAGACCCATGAACAGAAACATTGTTACCTCAAGAGTGAAGATTCTCTGCACCAGATTTATGCACTAGCTAATTCTCACATTTTTCCATCTTCTTTAACAGGCCTTTACACCTACTGCCACATCCACTAACTCCTTTCTTATATTCCGGTGCTTTATTTACATCAAAGGTACCGGGTCAACGGGATCCACCACAGTCAACAGCCGTACATGTAGACTTTAATGCCAGACGAGCATAAAATGAAAACAGCGTTGCATCTACAGACGATTAAGGCTCGAGTTGTTTGTTGGCGTCTGTGATGGCTGAATCTCTTCTTCTTTCTTCCCCCTTCTAAACAGCTGTCATGTTTCATGAACGTACAGACACCGTCGCCCGGAGAGCCGGGACCGTCTCGGGGAAACAAACGCGTCTTCACTGTTTCTGTACTGTCCTCTGCCTCCTCCGGTGCTTTCCTGCACGAGTGACAGCGACACAAAGAGACACGAAGAGCGTGGCCCCGGAGAAGATGAAACAGCGAACGCCTTCACACGTCACCGCCACTTGGACTGACGGGGATGCAGGGAGTCGGCAGGGTTGGCCTGAGGCATGCCGAAGCACGTGTGCACGTAAGTACACAAAGGCATATCCTCAGTAATGGCTTTTCATTCAACCCTGTTGTGCTTGAGTTAAGCCACTGCCTTCAGAAGTCTTGCGTTAAACACACAGGGGCGGGCAAGGTTACAGATTCCGATGGGCGAATTTATATTTTCAAATGAGACCTCTACACTCTATTAAGCTCCAGGATACGCCACGTCCTAGAGAGAAATGGAGGCAGGATATGGAGCAAATAGATTGACAAGCCGGCGAGTCGCTCATTGTTATTTCACCAAGGCCTCCGAGTGGCTGTGTAAACTCTATGAAGGACATGGAAGATCACGCTGCTGTCTGCTAATCAGAGGAGGGCGCGCTGATTGTTTTGTTTGGTTCAGAGGCGCCTCGCTTCTGTCACACATCAAGGTAAGACCCTGGAGCGCTTTAGGAGCCGTGCAGGTGGGCAGTAATTCTGCTTACAACATTTCAATTTGACAACACCGACGCTCTGGGGTTTTAATGTTTGAAGATACTGTCAGCGTTGCGCCAACAGTGGCAGACGGGCCAAGTGATGAATGGAAGCGTGCCTGAATCCGGAGCTCTGGGTCTTTTAAACAACACAAGAAAGGAAGAAAGTGTTCTAAGGAACGCCGCACATGACAGTTGTGTTTACCTAAACTCTAATTTCCTTCAAACAGTTTTCTGACAGCCCTTTTCGCCGAGGTGTGATGTGGAGTATTTGTACATTGTGTCGAACAACTTGCCGGCATGTGTCGCTTTCATTCCTGCGATTCCACTGACGTTTTGACAGATCGGCAACGCTGCTACGTTTGCCCGTCTGCCAACGTCGGAGCTCGGAAAGATGGAAAGATTATTCCCTTCCAAGCCAATTAAAGAACGTTTAATGAAGATGGGCTGCATGCATCCGCCGCCGCCGACGCTTCCGACAAAGCGATCCAGTGTAAGAGCGGAGTTGTCAAGTTTGCGAAACAGAAACTATCAGAGCCAGAGTTTGGCTTTTCTTTTCTTCTTTGTTTGGTTTTGTTTTGTTTTGTTTTTCTTCAAATCTGCAACACATTGTCTTGGATTCCCATGTTTGTGTGGATGTAGAGTTTTATTGATTTGCACAACATTGCCTGCAGCAGTACTCCAGGAAACACCCACATTCCGTGGAGTCCTGTTGTGTTGTCAGACAAAAAGTGTGAAGAATAACACTGGCTTGTTTTTCTCCCGTTTTTTTTTTTTTTTCTCCCAGGCAATTTCTTTCATGAGTGAAGGACAAGTGTGACAAAATCCCAAAGAGAAGCAGCCAGATGTGCTGTCGTTGCCAAAAAAATCTACAAGAAAGTTCAAGGTGAGCAAAAACCTCATCTTTAGTTCGTCACTTCTTCCTTTCATTCGGGCATGGTGGGTGACCTCTCGGTTAGAAGGCTGACCCCAGTCTCACTTCTGGGCCTGACATCCACTGACAGATGACTAACCCTTGAAAGGTCAGGGCCGGCCAGGCTGGGGAACACCTGCTATCGGAGACTAACTCCTCTCTTAGTGCTCCGGAGAGCAGAGGGAGCTGGGATCCAGTTATTGGACACGGGCAGGAAAACTTAGGAGTAAAACAAAACTGTTGTCAGTGATGAGGAACTTGAACGCATTAGTCTAGAAGGAAAACAGAGGTGAATTTCTTTGGCTCAGTGAGTGGGAGATAAGACCGGAGGAGGTCAAGGGGTCAACGGGGAGAAACAGAAACCAAGCTCTGGTGTAGTTCAGGTGGTTTGATAGTAATCCAGTAAAGTAAACAAATAGAACAGAAATATTTTCTAAACAGTTCTTAAGTGTTACATTCAGCTGCTAAGAAATATAGATTTTTACCAACTTAGGAAAGCTCATATTTAATAGTAAGGGAAGGTTAAACATATTTATTGTTAATTTTCCTATTCCGAAATATATTTTATGTGTGACAAAAGATTGAAGCTGAAACTTACAATTTGTGTCCAAACTTTTTGTCATGTAATCAAGCAAATAAAGTAGTATTTTTTTTGGTTATTGTGGATCCACAACTCTAGTTTAAAATTATTTTGGGCTCAACTGAACAAATTTACTCTGAATTATAAGAGTGGGATATTTAGTCAAGTTCAATAAATTGAATAAAAGTTGATTTGAATGTGGCAAATTTGCCTTTTCAGCTAAAGTCTCTGAACAGGCATCAATCTAATTATTATAAAAGTTTAGCTATAAATAACATATAAATATGACAAAATGTTCTAAAAAAAAAAAAACATACAGAGGGTGCCAATATGTTCGCAAGCCACTGTA
The DNA here is from genome assembly GCA_903066815.1 of Brachyrhaphis roseni. Classification (NCBI taxonomy): domain Eukaryota; kingdom Metazoa; phylum Chordata; class Actinopteri; order Cyprinodontiformes; family Poeciliidae; genus Brachyrhaphis; species Brachyrhaphis roseni. Next base: position 49,092 of record CAEFZY010015460.1, read on the forward strand.
AAAGTCCAGCCGGAGTGAGTACGCGATGATCTCCAGAGCTGCTAATCCGTTTTCCTGTTTGCACAAAAACAGAATCCAGGAAAAGGAGGCTGAAGGAAAAGCCACACATTCCAGGCTAACATGCCAGCTTATATCTGGCTCAACTCAGGCACAAGTTTCTAATCTTCAAAAGCTGGTTTTATAAGTGCGTAATGAGAGAGGCCACAATAGAAAAACAAACCATTTATTTTCCTCCCCTGGAGAGTAAGTGGAACCATATGGGCCAACGCAGAGCCAGATCCGAACATCTGGGCGGAACGGGAGAATCAAAGCCAACTGGTGCCGAGGACCCTGGCGAACCGCAGCAACCTCTGCCTGCCCTGACAGAATTTTTGCTCGGTAGAAAAACAGGTTGGAACTGTGTTCTCCTGAGTGTCTGAGTTTTCCCTCCACTTGCCTTTCTTTCTTTCTTTTTTTTCCAGGATAATTGCTAATCAAAAAGCGACTGTCGGCAAAGCTCCGGGCACGGTCCGTGGCGGTAATCGCTGGCAGATGGCAGCTTGACTTCCATTAGAACCAGCTGGAGGAGACTGTGGCGAATTCCTGCGAAACTGTTTCTGTAGTATTAGGTGGAGGTCACAGACAGTATCATCCTGGAAGGGATTTGTATTGATTAAAAAAAAAAAAAAGGACATACTGTTGGGTAGCTATGTTACGACGTAAAAGCACAAAAACAAAGACGTGCTTTTATTGGATTGTTTGATGGTTGAGCACTGTTCAGAGCTTTCATAGCCATAAGAGATTTTGCTTTAGCCCCTAATACCTAACAGGGTGATGAAATCCCTCGATAAGGACCGAGCGGCAAAGCTCGTTTTAATAGCCTTTAGCAAGTCTGCATTGCTCTCCAGCCGACAATAAAGAAACATTCTTATCAGACCATGCAGGCCGAGGTTAAGAAGCTGCACCTCCTGAGGGCTGCGCATCTTCCACTAAGCCACTCTTATCCACCGCTCCTCCCTCTCTCTGTAAGATCTCGTTTGGCTCCCCAAAATACGACGGCACAGTAGATAGAAAAAATAAATAAATAAATTTCCCCACAAAACCGCTCTTTGAGTTTAATCTCAGAAAGTTTCGAGACAAGAACGTGGAAATTTCTGAGTTTCAAAAGTGGAAAATTTTCAACTTTTCAAACTTTTTTAGAAAATTTCTGAGATTAGTCAAAATTTTTTGTGTTTTCTAGCTAATTTGAAACTTTTCAAATTCTAAAATGTTTTTATAGGAAATTTTTTTGGCGGATAAATCGATCGGCTGATAAATCGATCAGCTGATAAATCGATCGGCCGATAAATCGGCCCTGATTTCATTAATTTTGGAAGATCCGTGATTGGCCTATACTTGCCTGTGAAGCTGATTGTATCCACCAATCTATGTATATGTCTTAACTACATTGGCAAAGGTCTTAAAATCAACTACTGTCCTCATTTTGAAAAAGATTTGCAGTTAACAATAGTCACTGGTGTCAACTCAGCAACTTTCTTGCTGTAACTAGCAACATTTCAGATAAAAAAAACAAAACAAAACAGTATCGACCAAAATCAAAATCGGCAGGTCAGCCATTTTAAAGATTGATAATCGACGAATGGCCAGAAAATTGCAATCGGTGCACCCATAAAATTTACTTCTTCCTTTTTTTGTTGTCTATCTACAATGATTCTAGTACTCTGTCTCCTACAAAGACAATAAAAGCGACTGTCTCCTTTCAGGTCACAGTGGCTCAATGGCGGACTTTATGATCTATGATTACCCAGTGGAGGCTGAGAGCAGCGCACACAAAGGACTTGTTCTTTTTTTTTTTTTTGCTGTGTGCCCTGGAGGTGCAATCATGTATTTTAATGCTCAACAAAGATAAGGTGGAGAACTGAGTGTATCCGTCCTCTGGGAGGAACGGCGGGGTGGGGCTGCCTCCCTCATGTCCAATCACATTATGCCAAAAGGGTTGTGGCCATGCTAATTTATTCCCTAGTGCTCCTTAGGGAGAGTGTCTAGTCATAAAGACCCTGTCAGCCCCTCCCCTCGACTGGCATCGCAATCTGCAGGCGCAGCGTTCCCGGGGGAGACGAGCCCCGAAGGCGTATTCTACAGCGATAATGCCACTGTCAGCCGTCTGGGCACCTGGAGGGCTTAGGCCGGCTGCAGAGGAGGCCGGAGCGGCAGCGGTGGGATGATGTGACGTATGACATAATCCGTGCTTAGGTGGGGTCAAAGCTGCAGATGGACAACGGGGTGCTTATTTCTACCCTTCCATTTCCTCGTTTATCTATGGTAAAGCCAGTTCTAGGCCTTCTGGGACAGAAAAAAGAAAAAAAAAAGTCCTCATTACAGCGTCCCTGGGAGGGAGCTCCAGGCTTGTCAACATGGAGCCATGGAGAAGGTAGACCGCTGGCTCCATCCAGCTGCACAAGAATAATGTCATCCGAGCTGACTGCTGGGAGCCGAGGAGACACCCAAGGAACCACTTTATCTTCTTCATTAGAACCACTTTAGTGCGCGAGCGGGAAGGGGGGGTGAAAAAAGAGAACATCAATTTTTCTTAAGTCTTCTGAACAGAAGGAACGGAATTAATTGCACCATTAGGCCCCCAATAGAAAATAGTGATGGGCTTTTTCTTTATAAATGCACATGTGCCTACACATTGCTCATGAACAGGCAATTATGGCATCACTCTCCATATAAGTAAATGTTTATTTTAATGGCTCATAAATGCAGGTAGGAGACTGTGTTAGGTCTGAGCACAGAGACGGCGGGTTTTGTTTCAAAAGGAGCTTTGTATGACGCTTTTTAAAAATAGGTCCAATTTTGTGAGGGTTACAAAGATCAGAATGGACCTTTACTATTTTCAATTACAGAGACGGAGCGTGGTTGTGTCAACTAACAATTAATATGGCAAAGCTAAAGTTTTAGTTTGCCGCAGAGTGGATGGCGTCGTTACAAGAACCCGCTAATGCTAGGTGTATAATAAGGTGAAATATGTCCACATTAGGCAAGTAATTATCAGACGTTTCATCTGGAAGCTAATTGCTTCTAATGGATATTTACAAGAGACACAAGAGTAAAGTCACCTTGTTCTTCGGGATGCGTAAGAATGCACAGGTGAATTCAAGTTTTCTGTCCTGATAGCCGGAAACAACAGAAGTAAAAGGAAGGCTATAAAGCAATGCAACACCTCCGCCTATTGCTGAATGTATGATAAAAGGCCAAAATGAATAGATACAACACAGAGGAGTGTGTTCCTCAGAGAAGATGACTCGCAATGAACCGTGTTCAGTATTGTTAAAAAAAAACAAAACACTTTTTCAATATGTTGAGACATTCTGGCTGCAAGACATTGAGAGCAATGACTAAGCATACACACAAAGAGGTTACAAAGTGATTTAAGGTCAAGGCTAATGTTTTGGTACGGCCATCACAAAGTCCTGATTTCAAGCCTAGAGAGAATGTGTGCGTATATCTAAAAATGTGTGTGTTAGCAAGGCAGCCGACAAACCTAACGGAGGTACAAGTTCTGTCTGGAGGAATGGGCCAGAATTACAGCAAACTGTTGTGAGAAGCTTGTGGAAGGAAGCCCAAAATGTTCGACCCAAGCCAAACAGTAAATGCTAGGTAATAATCATTCTCTACATACACTTCTGATTTTGCAGACAATAATAAATCTCTGACATATATTCTCTTTCTCATTATTGTTTCATTTAGAAAATTTATTTTTTTTGTAATTCTGACTGACCTAAAACAAGAGAAGTTTGACCTGATTTAAACTTCAGACATTGAGGAAATAAAAAAGGTGTGTGTCTTTTTATTTGGCGTATGTGAACTGTAGCTTATTGCGCTACAGCTAGCTGCGCTATAGCTGACTGTATAACACACTAAAGGCAGTTTGAAATGTGACCTCCATGCTCATTTTGTTTCAACCAGTTTTGCCCAGGTGAAATCTCTACAGTATGAACATTAGCAGCACATACTGTGGCAGCAGTAAGAGACTTCAACACCTGCTAAACAAAGAAGCTAACACCATCGTGTTTTCCTGTAGTCTGGGCCTGGAAAATATCACATCTTAATGCCAGGAAGCATTTTCTGCACAATTTTGATCCCCGATGGACACATCTGATTGAAGCTTAGTGCCTCAGAGCTGAGCCACTTAGAAAGCATATCTTCTCCAACCTATTGTGGTCTCCAATCCCCCAAATCCCCAGTCCTATTGCTCTAAGCCATGTGCAACCCTGACCAGAATCCCAGCATGCTATCTGGAGTTGTAGTGAAAGATTAAGGCGGTGTCGGGGTGTACGTGGAGCAGATGGAGGTTTGGGGTGGTGTGTGTCCGTGGAGAGACGTGCCTGCTGGTCACAGTAACAGCGAGGGCACCTATGGCCATTAGTGCAGGGCTCCAGGACATGGTGGTAGCATAGACCCCTGCAGAGGACAGCTCAGCTGGAGCTTCACATCTCACTACCTCACAGGCAAGAACATCCCCCCATTAGAGTGGAATAGGGGCCTATCAGCACACAAACACACTCCCGATCATGTTCAAGTGTAAGTGTGAGTCACACAGTAATGTCTTTTGCCAGAAGCCGAGGGGAGGCTGGAGACGCACTTCAGTATCTGGGATTGTTCCTCAACACTTTCCCTTGTATTTGAAAGAACTGTTCACGACCCCCAAGCCTGCAGCAACATTAAAAGGTGAAATAAAGTTTTTTATCCCACACAATCTCTGCATCACAACTTTTTCTAATTCAACCCTAAATCCGAGACTGAATACAAACTGTATAGTTTCTTTCATTTAAACCCTACCCTAGGTTTGTTTTCTTTATTTTGTCTTTACCTTGAAATAAGCAGCTTTACTAGCATGCTAATTAAACACAATTCAGGGAATCATACAGGATGTTGTAATGAAGATTTCCCCCCCCCATCTGTACATACCACGCAAATAAATAAATAAATAGATGTGACTTTTTTCTTTCTTTTTCTTAAAGGTTGTTCTGCTAAAGAGCAATTCTTCAGGAATAAGAAAAAAGCCCTATTCCTCCACCTTCTTTATCCGTCTCCCACCCTTCCTCCCCCGCCTTGAATCCCTCCTACGGCCCAGTGCTCTCCTTTAATGAGTAGCTGGAAATGACAGCTTTAATCACCGCCTGTGGCCACGGCGAAGGACCCGTTAATGATAGAAAAAGAACAGAGGGCCATTTGCATCAATCAGGCCTAAATCACTTTTTATGATAATGCAGTGGAGAGGGAGGAGAGGCTACCAGGATGACTCCTGCATGATGATCCTGATCAGGCTTCTGTCTTTCTAGTCTTGTGCCCATTCTTAAAGGGACAGAGCTTCTCTTTTTCTGGGTTCTGACACCAGCTATATTTCCATTACAAATGGACGCAAAAGTTTCTCTACTTTCCGCTAATGACAAAAAAATTTATATATTTTTTAACTTCCATTAAGTTAAATTATTTTCAAAATCCCAAAGTGCGTATTTATCTGCTCAATGGAAAAGCAGCTAATGTCATCGATAGTAACGCTACAGAAGCACAGATATACAGCTACAAATAAGAACTGGATAAGCAAAATTAAAACATAATTTCAATTCAATTCAGTGCAATTTGTGTTTAGATTGGTGATCAGCCAGAGTTTTAAAAGGCCTCAACTGGTTTGGCATATTCTTACAGAGTAAGTAATATCTACCAAGTTGAAGCTCAGTAAGAATTGCTCGTCATGCATTGTTTCCTGTTTAATTCTCTTACCAAAGACGTTGAGTATCAACTTTGACACGTTGTTTAAGTAACTTAATTAGAAACGCTGCTATAATCTGATAATTGTATTAGATGATATTACAGCTTTTATCATTTCTTTCTAAAGATATGGTCTCAACACAACTAAAGCATTCAACAAACTCGTTTTTGCTCCCAAGCACCACGTTTACATTAGCATGTTTGTTCTTGGTTTTGATATGACTTGATAAATCAGGCCACAACTTACAGCATTTCAATGTGTGTCAAGTTGTTCATAAGCAGAAAAGCATTACATTAACAGTTCTTTTTCTGTCCATAAACTTAGAACTTTGTTTCCAACATCATACAATGTTATGGCTAACACCTCAGCTGCTCTCTTAATGCAACAGCAAACAGTCTCCTTTAGAAATTGTCTGGTCACTCTGACCTAACTGAGTAACAGACTAAAGAAGATCTGACATTTAGAAACGCCTGTCCGGTGAGGATATAACAAAAGTGTAACAGAGATACACAACAAGGACGAATTAAGTATAGTTTTTCTTTTTTACATATGTATATATATATTTAGGTAGTAGCAGCAGCTGACGGCACAAAGCGCCAACTGACAATTAACTTTCACTACAATCCCAATTAAACACGACCCCAGGAGAAGTGCTAATATTTTTAAGTACTTTAAATCCTCGCATAATGAGCAAAACAGGCACAGCTATCTTTTTCCATTTAGTCAACAAGCCATCTACTGCCTAATTATAAGTGATGTGACATTCTCTGTTTCCATAATTAATTCAAAAGTGCACTGATTAAATGCAATCATTTCAATTGTTAGCACAGCAGGGGTTGCTGAACGGAGATCATCTCCGGAAATATAATTAATGCAATCAGATGACGTCTCATTTGCATTTTGTTGTGTTGGAACACAAAAAGGAATATTAAACCTGAATAAAGAACACGCTTTTTCTTTGAATTGCCTTATCTTCCTGTTTTAAAATGAAAAGGACTATCACTTAATAATGTGATAGTCAAAAAACAACGGTAAGTCATAGAACAGAAGTCAGAAAGCCAACAGGGAGAAGTTCTACCACCTGAATTTACTTTCAGCAGCTACTGTGAAAAATGATTGAAATCAGCGATGAAAGAAAGTGCAGCCTTACCTCAGACACCATCAAGAGCCTTTGTTATCCAATGCTAATTTCTCGCCTCAGCATCGAAGAGACAGTGAGTTTAATCCCAAGGAAATATTCCACTAAATAAGATACTTCCATTTAATAATAATTATAAAAAAGTGGAAAAACCCCCTCAAATGTCCACGATCACTGGAATATTACTGACCCACAGGGTTGCCCATTCTTGCCAGGTTAAAATAGCAGAACAAAACATACCAATTTGTGACAAAGGAAGACTCTGACAAGCGCAGAATCCTCCCCAGCACACAGACAGGCATGACAATGCCCCTTCAGGCTATTGCCTACTTCTGTTCAGTCTCTCCCTCTCCCTCTCTCTTGTCTGTTCTCACTCCCTCACCTAATCTCCCTTTACCACAGATGGCTTCTTGTGAGTGCAGGGGAGGGCATGGCAGTTCCACAGTAATCCCCAGCCACACAGACGGAAAAGCTTGTTAGAGCACTTGCTGATCACCACAAAAAGTCAAACTCGAGCCAGGGAAAGGTCAGCGGGAATTAGGCCCTGCTCAAACTCCAAAGACTTGCCTAATTCCTCTGATAAGCCCCTTTGAAACTCAACCTGTTCTGGCTGTGCCATGGGCTCAGCCTCGCCTACAAGTAAAACCCTTCTCTAAAGCTATCTGGAACTCATTTACACAGAGGAACACACGCAAACACACGCACACACAAGTGCAGCTGCACTCTCCGAATCCCAACCAAAGCCTTTTTCTGATGACTAGACTAGAACAGTCGACTAAAGATTCAATGATTCCCAATGTGTGTGGAAGCTGCTTGGATGCAGCGTGTTTGCTTTAAATCTGAGCTTCTTTCTGCAAAGATTTAAAGCAAGAAGAAGGTTTAAAGTTTGGACTTCATGCTGCTGCTGTTGTCAGTTATCCACTTTGGGTAAGACATCAGAGGGAGGGGTGGGGTGTGAAACATTAAAGACTGGAAAAGAAAACCGATTTGAGTGAAGATGCACTGATAAGGCTGCAGTTTTCTTTAAAGTCTGACCTGTTGATTCCAATCTGGACTGATACCAATTTGTTTTACTTCTAGTGATTGTAACAGAGGAAAAAACAAAACAAAACGGTGATCGAGCCACTACTTTTGAGTCCAACAGAAATTTGATGAATCATCAGTTATGCGTCAAAGCAGGTTGTTGTCTGAAGCCCTGATAGGCCAAACGTGGTGGGAGTTTCTAGTTTTGTTGCTTTAAATTATCTGCTTTAAAAAGAACAACTAAAGAAAAAAGCCATCACAATTTATTTTCTATCTGACCTTCTGATCACGGGAAACTTGGCCTATTCAAATCCCAGACTAATTGATTAGTTTCTCTCTGCAACTGAAAACAGCTGACTTACAGGGAATGTGCTTCAGACATTCCCATTAAGGTGAACTTTTATACAGAAAATCTCAACAATCTAACAAATTAGAAGCACAGTTTAACACAATGTTTCCATTATTCTTATCTTCTTCCACACATTAAACCCAGCACAGCACAGTGACACAAACTACACTAAAATTATAAAACGAGCCTCACATAAGCAATGATTTGTTGACTACAACTGAATAAGCTCCTGCATAATAATTCCTTTGAAATTCACAAAGGTTGGGAAATTCAAGACAGACACCAGTGATACTTTCAGATTTTATACCTCTTAAAGTGATAAAGTTAGGAATATAGAAAGGACTGACTATAGACTTAAAAACAAACACAGTCTCCCTCGATATAAAACAATGCTGCCCTCAACTTCCCCTTTTTCACCCAAAGCAGAGCCTCCATACAGCTCAGAGTGCTAGCATATCCTCAGCATAAACACAGAATATCCTGCCCTCCAGGTGGATCAAAGAGTCGGCGGTAGGCGTGCAGCTATAGCTTCATCCTCTTGGTAGGGCTGTTTACAGCGAGGGGTCACTGCAGTGTTAGTTCACTATTTTTTTGGTATAATGTTGAAAATGACCCAGTGTTACGCTGACTACTATTCTAATTTTAGTGTGTGTGTTCCCCCAAAAGAGGCCGTTTTGGGGACAATGGTAGGTATTATTGCAAAAGGCTAGTCAAAAGCTATTGCTTCCATAGCTTTGGGTTAGCTATTGCTTCCATAGCTTTAGGTTAGCTATTGCTTCCATAGCTTTAGGTTAGCTATTGCTTCCATAGCTTTGGGTTAGCTATTGCTTCCATAGCTTTAGGTTAGCTATTGCTTCCATAGCTTTGGGTTAGCTATTGCTTCCATAGCTTTAGGTTAGCTATTGCTTCCATAGCTTTAGGTTAGCTAGTGCTTCCATAGCTTTAGGTTAGCTATTGTTTCCATAGCTTTGGGTTAGCTATTGCTTCCATAGCTTTGGGTTAGCTATTGCTACCATTGCTTTGGGTTAGCTATTGCTTCCATAGCTTTGGGTTAGCTATTGCTACCATTGCTTTGGGTTAGCTATTGCTTCCAT